>CANXYC012265587.1:0-28836 GCA_948193065.1 Aleurites moluccanus
TATATATATATATATATCAAAATCAATTATCTCTTTCAATATTTTCAAAAAAATTATTTATCACAATTATAATCAAAGTCATCATTATTAGAGATAAAATTTATATTTACATTTTTCTCTCTTTTTACGATACTCGATAAATATTAATAAAATATTTTATCATACTATAAATATGTAATCAATTTTTCTTCATACCATATCGATAATATTTATCTTAAAAATTTTATCCACATTTTCTATTCTTATTTCTGTATAATTTTATCCCACTTCTGATGGTGATAAATATTCTTATGATATTTATTTATTCTTATAAAAATAATAATAATTATTATATATTTACCTTTAAATTATCACATTCACTTTAAGAAATGAGATAAAATCACTATAATATATTTCATGAATTTTTCATTAACAACTTGTTATTTTATTCAGTTAAGTATGACTGCATTCACTTCAGGAAATGAGATTAAACTAAAAGACATGAAATTAATTCATAATATTTTTACAATCTTTTTTATCGATATTGCTACTACATGAGCATATTCGATATATGTAAAATATTAACATATCATTATTTGTAAATATTTTTTACACATTAAAAGTTAATTATAACAAAAAATCAACATATTTGAAATAAAAAAATAACTTTGCAATATCAAAATAAATAAATTTACTATCATTATCAATACATGATTAAATTAACAAATTTATAATAATTATTCTAATTTTTTTCACTTATATTTTTATAAAATCACAAACATAAATCATTTCTTTTTTTTTTATTTTAGATTATATTTTAACAAGTATAAAATGTAATCTACACAAAAATGAATATCGAAATTAGAGTGTACTAATTTTATATTCTATGTAGATAAAAAAAAATATAATTTACTTACTCAAATACCTGAATTGGAATGTCATCAAGAAAAAGAATTTCAAACCTCAAATGCATAAATATTATCAAGAGAAAGATCTTCAAACCCTTTGAACAAGAAAACCATCAATTGTGTTATGGAGAGAATCGTGCTGATAACGTATTATGAAAAATAAATAAAATAAAAATAAGAATAAAAATAAGAATAACAATAACAATAAGAATAAGAACAATAATAAGAATGTAGAAGATGAAATTTTCTATTATCTTCTTGGTGTATATTACAAAGTAATATGAACTCCTATTTATAAAGTTTATCTCCATCAAGGTTACAATATACAAAATTACCATAAATTACAATATAACTGGTACAATAAAATTAAACTTAAATATAAAAATTTATAAGTAGTGAGATAGATGAATTAACATCTATATTTATCTATATATTTGTAACATAATAATAATAATAATAATAATAATAATAATAATAATAAAGTGCAATTTTTTTTTAAGATTGAGTAAAGATTGATAGATATATGATGAGTTGTCAAAAAAAAAAAAAACAAATAATGACAGTGAGTTAATTTCATTTCAATATGTACAATAGCAATTAATTTCTAAAAATTATGATTAAATTATCTATTTTATAAAATTTGACAATGGTAATAAATAAAAAAATTTACCATTAAACCATTTAATAAATATATTAATTTCTAATTATCCCTTTTACTTATATTTGTGAATCTTTATTAAAGCATATTGATTAAAAATAATTTTTGAAAGTATATTTATTAGGGATTAATTACTATGAGATTCTTGTATTTTGATCGATTATATTAAAAAGTTCATGTTTTTAAAATTATATTAAAGAATCTTTACATTTTGATTTCGTTATACTATTATGTCATTCCGTAAAAAATTTTATATTTGGATAAAAAATCAATTTTTACTAAATTATTTTATTTTAATCCCAAAAATACCCCTTTTTAATACTTTTCTTCCTATTCTTCTTCTTCTAATTTGTTTTCCATTTGTTTAGCTTCAAATTACAATTCGTTCCTTTATAATTTATTTAACTTTTTTTTTTTTCCTAAAACTGCAATTTTTGCAGTTCACACTAATGGGCGTCGAAACTGAAAAGGCGATTCCTTTCTATTTCTATTTAGCTTCTTTGTGAGCTCTGGCGAAGCCACAATCTAATATCTACCAGTTTTTTTTTATTTTTTTGGGTAAGTCAACTCCAAAGCTATCTTCTTTACTCTAGGTCACTCAATCACTTTAATTCCAAAACCCTAACTTGCTTACAAATTGATTAATTTAACTTCGGTTTTATGCAAAGTCTACTTAAAGCTGGCTACTTTCTCCTTTTTATATTTTTTTTCAACTGGATTTAATTTTATTTTTAAGTTTAAAGTTTGTTCAATTGATTAATTTTGAGTTTAATTAATTTATATTGTATATTATTAAATTTGGTGGTGATAAAAATGAAAATTTTGGTATAATCAAGTGAAAATTAAATTGAAAATAAGAAGTATTATGGTTATTTTATATAAATTTAACGAATTTTCTAAAAAAGAAAATTTAAAATTTTAACGAATTAAAATGCAGATTATTTTTTAATATAATTTTAAAAATATATAAATTTTTTAAATATATTTAACCATAAAATTCATAATAATTAACTCATTTATTAATTATTAATTATCGTCTTTACATTAAATTTTTGTCCCCGAAAGTGTGACCGAGTTCGAGAACCTTCCCTGTTGAATGGACAAATAACAGTCATAATTATCTGGCTCAATCTATCTTAGAATAATACGTGTGCTGACAAAATATTCAGAAAAAAATAATGTGTTAAAAAAATATGAAATAAAAAATAAAATATTTCGGATTAAAATTGAGAAACATCAGAATTCCAATAGAATATGAAAATCTTAAAACATTAATTCTTTTGAAGTTTATTTTTTTTAAAAAAAAAATTCAATAAAATTTATTGATTAGATTAATAATTATATTTAAAAATATAGATTATAATAATATAGATTAAAAATATTTAAATATAAAAAAATAAGTTTTAGATTATTTGTGAAACATAGAAAAAAAAAACTTATTACAATAATTGCATTTCATTCCTAATTCCAGAATGAACCAAACATGTCACAAAACTCACGTAAATTAATGCTAATTCAATCACCCATTAACATCAACAATGATCTCCAAATGACCAATGCAATTGACATCTATAAATATGAAACTGGTTCTATATAAGCACCAATTGCAGAAATATAATAACCACTCCTTCCATGGAAACCAATGATCTTGTTACCAGGTGATGCAAGTGAAAAATGATTTCCCTTGTTTAAACCAAACGGTCCATAAGTCTTTCTATTACTTTGAAATGTAATTGACTGAACCATTACTGAACCATGCTCTTCACCATAAGTTCCTGAAACTGAAATGAGAAACTCACTCGGATAATCCATTATGACCTGCAAGAGTTTTTATTTGATTATGAAAGCTACCAGTGATTGCCTTAAAATATCTTTATATAAATGTAATCCAATGATACTTATAATCTAGCAGATGATAAAAAGCCGCAAAAATTTCCATGATACTGAAAAAGAAGTCCAATGTAATTGATAAGGACTAAATCTTACATTACTCATTGGGTCACCATGACAAAACTCAATTAGGTCAAAGCTATAAATAACATATGCCTCAAATTAGGAATTTTCGCGAATTGGGTTGGTGCGGTTATACCATCACATTCAATCCAATTCATAAATTGTAGATTAAAAATTTATTAATCCAATTAAATCCACACAAAAATTAAAACTAATTTAATCCACAATTGCGGATCGGATTATGTTGTTTTATATTATATAGCTTGTATTTTTTTATTAATTATTATTCTATAAAAAAAAATTAAAATATACTAATATATTCAACCATAATTTAAAAAATATAATAATATAAAATTAAAGAGAATATAATTTATTTTTAAAATGTGAGAGAGATTAGTATGAATTAAATAATATTTAAAGATAAAGAGTTTTTTTTTTTCAAATCTAAATTTTTTAAAGAGATGCTCAAACATTTATTTTGTAATACCCATATTTTTGAAATATTTTTAAAAATCATATTTTATTTATAAATAATAATTATTTTATGAATATCTAATTAAAGTTATGAATATAAAAGTATTTTTGAAATTTATTATATTTTAAAGAAATAAATATTTAAAAGTAAAAAAGGAAATGTATTTTTCAAAATTAATTTTAATTTTAATTAGTGTCATATTATTATGTATTATTTTTATTTAGTTAAATAAATTATTTTAATTGTTATTATGTTAAGAATTTTTGGATATTAAATTTATATTTAAATGATTTTTATTAAATTAGAAAATATTATTTTTCAAATTTTAATATGTTAAAATGAAGTACATTTTATAAGAAATTTACTGACTATTTATTTATAACTTTTGGACTAAAAATGAAATTTCTATAAATTTTAAAATAATAATAATAATAATAGGACCAATCAGAGATTGTCATGTGGCAGCTTTGGATTGGCTGTCAGCAGATTAAAATCTGCTGGAAACGTGAAAAATAAGAAAAGGAGGAAGAAATGGTCAGCCACTTTTGGCGCCAATTTCGGCCAAACTGGAGGGAGGTGGTCGACACCTCTCATACCATCGTGTAGCCTGTCACGTAGAGAGTTCATAGGCACTAATCTTGCTCAATTCTGGTTACGAGGTAAGGAGTTATTTCTATTCAAAGTAGCTTCCATGTTCATGTTGACCAAAAATTTCAATTAGCCATGACTCTCTCATTTTAACTCCAAATTGAGTGATTCTTGTTCATGTGGTTTTGTCTTGATCCCAACTTTCTTTTGATACCCAACTTGCCACCTAAAATTCGCTGGAAAAGGAGATCGGAAAATGGAACCACATGACCTTTTATGGCGGATTCCGACCAATTCCGATGACTCCAATTTTGTTGAACTCCTTTCTTCATAAGCTTTCCAATGATACCAATTTTACCCCGATCAGAGATTAAAAAATTTGGACACACATAGATTTTCGACAAATTTTAAGAAAGTGTGTTTAAATTTATTCTAAAATTATTTATTAATTGTTTGGAGATTATTTAGAGACAAATTTGTGAAAATTGTTATATATTTATATTGATATTGGAGAATTTAGGCAATTAAAATTTGATAACTGTATTTATTTTGAGATGATAAATTAGGATGAATTATTTTAGATTGTTTAGAGTTATTAAGAAAATTATTTAGATAACATTTATGGAAAAATATTGAATTTGACATTGGTTATAGAATTTTCAGGCAGTAAATTATCAGTAACTGTATTTTTATTCAATGTAAGAATTAAGCTAAATTTATTATATTGATTTGGAATTTTTATGAAAATTATGTGGACAATATTTGTGAAATTTAAATACTCAAAAGTTAAATTATTGTGGAGTAATTTAATGAAGTATGTAATTAAATTAAGCCTATAAAAGAAATTAAGATAATTATTAAAGTTGGATAAATAGATTATTGAGACAAAAATATTTTGATGATGATATTATTTTAAATATTTTAAGGCAATTATAATATATTGATAATTTATTTTGAGATAAAGTAAATCAAATGATAATTATTAAATTAATTATTTTATGAATTTAATTGCTGACTGATATTAGTATTGAATTAATATTTTTAAGATTGTATACAGTTAGATGGAATTTTGCAGATCAAATAAATGGAATTGATTGGATGTTAAGATTGACTTTCAATTGATGGAATAATAAGTAGAGTTGGATTGGGGTATTAATTAGACTGTTATAAATATGTTTATTGTGATTGAGACTCAGGAGGGGTCAATTGTTATAGTTGTGTTGGATTTGGGCCGATGGGCTTATTCGTAGAAGTGTTTTTATTTTTATTTCAGGAGGTTATATCATATTTTAGGGGAAATTTTGCCGAAATTTCGGCGAATTTCTGAAATTCGTTCTTTTTATTTCTAAGTCAGTATTTGAATATAATTCTAATAATTTTCATATTTGATTCCAATACTTCGGATGTCTTCCATTGCTGTCAGTAATAAGGCGATCTGAGGGAGCCAGCCAGTTTGATGGTCATCAAATTTGTAAGTTGAAATATTTTAGTTTAATTATGCATTTATGCATGACATGTAAATACTGTATGAATGAGAATATATATGTATATAAGCTATCACTATTGTATTAGATTTATAAGCATGATGTATGTTTATGCCATATTATATGTATGTATGTGGTTGCGATAGAAAATAGGATGATGTGAAATCTAGTTGTATTAATACAGAAAACATTAACGATATAACATGATATGATATGATGATGATGTTATTACAGAGATTGTCTGGTTAGAGAATGATCTCACTATGGCCCCTAAACATGGATAAGAGAGCATATGAATGTCTGGTTTGAATTGATCTCATCGTGGTCTCATAGTTAGAATTTAAGAGAGCAAAGGGAGGGGGTCAACTCCCCATTTATGATAAATAAAAACATAGATGTGGTTAGATTCCTTATACATTTTCCATCATGGATATTATGTATGTTTATGGATAATTATGTGTAATGTGACATTTCATGTAAATTAATAAATGACATGCATGTTAAATTGATATTATATCAGCTCATTGAGTCGAACGCTCACCCCTGTTTATATATTTTTTCAGATTTCAGGTCGAGTTTAAAAAGATTAATTTTTAAGTTAAGTATTTCCTACCTTTTATTCCTCAGACAGAGGAGTTATTTTATTTTGTTATGTAAGTATTTTATATTCATTGTATTAAATTTTTTAGAGCTACGCATTGTTAATTTAAGTGTTAAATTTATAGTCATAGTTTAGTTTGTTGTTTGTTAATAAAAAATTTGATATTTATGATGTTATATGGATGATGATAGCCCCAAGTGATAGAAATTTGAAATCTTTGCTCAGGTTCTGCATGACAGGTGGGCCCTTAGCCCTTGCATTGTAATAGTTACAGCTGTCATATTGCGGTTTTATTATTTAGTGGTAAGTCAGACTTATTACGGATTCCAAAATTCTTATGTTTTTTTGTTTCCTAATACCGATCACGTGCTCAATAGGGTAAGGTCGTGACATATTATAACAAAGATAAATTATTAAAAAAATCCCTTAAATTTAATAAAACATGCATTTTACCTTTATTATTTAAATAATATATAAGAACTAAAAATTATGCACATTTTGATGAGACAATGTCTCTATAGAAAGTAAAGTACCAAAGTTAAAATTTCCCAGTAGATTCATTTACAATATCAAAAATTAGGTTATATTTATAAATACTTGACACATTTAATATTTAACGTGCATATGAAATTATTGAAAATGGATTACATTCAAGTTAATTTAAGTTTGTTAACTTGAGCTATATAAGTATGTATATCTATGTATATGTAAATTGGGTTGGGTCGGTTTGCGAATTAACATATGCAATATTCAACTATGTATATGTAGATTGGGTTGGGTCGGTTTGCGAATTAACATATGCAACATTCAACCAGACTCATAAAATGCGGATTAAAAAAATTTTGAACCAACCCAACTTACGACACTTAATAAACCACGTTTTAACTGTGGATTCAATTGGATTGAGTCGGATTGGGCGGGTTGGGCGGTTTATAAACACCCTTAGAGCATGATTTTTACATCCAAAGATGCAGTCACTAAATTAAGCATGAGAGGGTTTGCGCTAAGTCAAAGGCTCGATCCTTTAATGCTCTTTCTTTTTCTTTTCTCTTGCAGACCTCTAGCCTAAAGGCAAAGCAACCCACATTCAATCACTTAGGTTGAACACCTCCAGCATAGTCCCGATGATAAGTGGCCTTAAGGTCTAAGACACACCGAAAAACCATCCCATAAAAAATGACACTGTCTATGGGGATGACAAATCACAAATTTGCAAACTCATCAAAAGTGCGTGGAGTCAATAGGAAGAACAAGGGAACATACAATTCTTTCAAGGGTTAAGCCCTCAAAAGAAATTTAAGGAAAGATGGAGAAACAATAATGTTCTCTTATCTCCTTGACCTTAAGAAACGTTCCCTCGTAAAGTTCTTAATTACAAGTAGAAGTTAGAGGTTGAGCTTCCTTCAGGCATCATCTCAAGCATTGAGGAACAAACCAGTGTCTTGAGTGACAATTATAGGTTTGGAAGCTTGACACCAAAAGCCTCATCAAGTAGAAGGAATAGGTGGGAGAAAATTAAGATGGAGGCAAATAACCCATGTCATGGCCAGAAATGAAGAATCAGAGGGGAACTATTGAAAAGAAAAAATCCACATGTCATGAGCAAGCCACTAGTGACAAGGTTACAACCAAAGCAATTGTCAACCCTTTGAGTAGGGAAGTTAAAAGCTAGACAATCCAACAAATACTAATCAGACGGGACTGCAGAAGCTGAGAAAGCACCATGCAATGTCTAAGATGAGAAAAATGATAAAGTTTTCAAAGTACTCCATTTTAAATATGTATAAAGAAAGAAATAAAAGAAGTATTTCTTTCGACAAGTTTGGTGCAACGATGCTAATGAGGAGCCATAATGAGAGCTAATAAATAATATGTGAAAGTTTGCGGGGCACTAAGATCTTTACATGAGGCACAATAAGTCATAGCAACAGTTTGGCGAAAGTCTGCAATGTACTAAGACCTCTACGTAAGGTATAAAAAGACTTGGTGAAGTTTAGGTGAAAGTCTGTGAGGCATTAATACCTCTATATGAAGTGTAACAAGATGTAATAAACTCTAGGTGGAAGTCTATGAGGCACTAAAACCTCTCATTAGGTGACATAAGACCTTTACGCGAGGCCCAATAAGAACTTTCATAAGGCAAATAAAGACCTTCATAGGAGCAAACAAAGACTTTTAACGAGGCAAATAAGCCTCTCATAAGGTAAGGTACGACCTTTGTGAGAGACCCCAAAAGAGCTTTCATGAGGCAAACCAAAACCTTTAGAGGAGGCAAACAAAGACCTCTAATGAGGAGAATAAGACCTCTTATAAGGAAAGGTAAGACCTCTATGCGAGGCTTAAAAAACTTTTCATAAGACAAACTAATAAGTGGAAAATATGAGATAATCTTTTAAAAAAAAACAATCTATTGATTTAATTTCATCTTAATTGACTTTTATATTTATTTGTTTTAATTTTTCTTAATTTTTTCTAGAGTTTTGTTTTTGTAAGTTATTTAGGAAATTTAGAAGTTTCAAACCAAAATCGAGGCAATTGAGAGCTTATAGGTGTTAGAGATCAAAGTTGGCATCAAAGGAGACCAAGGCAATGCAAATTAAAGCTCCAAAGAATGGCATGGTTGTGCATAATGGAGTGCATGGTCGTGCAAAGCAAAAAATGCGTGAAAATAGGATTTTTGAAATGCACTGCCATGCAGGTTTATGTTGAACAGTCGTATAGAAATTTTGCCTTCTGCCTGAAGAACGTTATTTGATGATTTAAGTTGCACTGTCGTGCAGCCTCTGATGTTGTCTAGGTGCACAAATTTTGGGGTTTTATTGAAAGGTTCTCCTAGCTCGACCTAAATGGAATGTAATCAAATCTTGAGGATTTTCCTAGCCTTTGAGGGACTTCTAAATCTTCCTAAACACAAAATTTAAAACTCTATAAATAGAGAAAATTGGTGATCGTAAATGATCGAAGTTTTTATTCAATTTTCCTTTTTCCAAGTCCAAAGTTTAGTTTTTTTTCTTCTCTTTTTTTTTATGTATTTGGAGAAGCATTTGAGAGAAAGAGCTCAAGTGAGACACTAAAAGTTTGCATCAATTAAATTATTTCTAGCTTTTATTAGCTAAACTCTTCTATTTAAAGTTCAATATTTACTTATAAGTTATGTATAGTTTCAATTGTTCTTCTTTTTCTATGAATAATTAAATTTTTTCCTCTAGGATTTAGATGTAATCTTTTGACTTTACCTATACTTATCTATGTTTAATTAATTGGGTGAAATTATTAGAATTAATCTATTATTTTAGGACTTAAAGTTTATAGTTAACTGGGCACTAGTTGCATAAATTTAAAGTATCATGTGAGGTAATAAGAGTGGAAACATAATACTAGTTCAATAAAATAACAGACATAAAGTATATGCTACTTAGAGATAATAACACTCTTTTATGATCATTAAAAAGGTATTAAAAAAACTTAATGAATTTATGTTATAAATTGTTTAAAATCACGAGAGTAAACTTTAGATTAGCATAAATATTTGTGTTGTACTTTAAGAGATGACTCTACATAATTTAGGGAAACCTTATCACTAATTCTAATAAACCAAACCAACTAAGAAAAACATAGAGAAATCATAGGCAGTTAAGTGATGAAATCTAAATCCGTTTTTAGTCTTAATTATCTTGCATTCTCTTAGTTACTTTAAATCTGAAATTCTATTTCAATTGTCTAAATAATAAAAGAAATTAATAATTTTGGTTTTTGTTAACGCCTTTCTTGTTAGATTGACACTTAATTCACACACTATTACTTGCCCATTATCTGTACACTTGCAGATTTGACCTAACATAAACCAAGACCTTTAGGGGAGGCAAACAAATACTTCTAACGAGGCGAATAAGAACTCTCATGTGGCGAGGTAATTAAGACCTTTGTGTGAGGTCCCATAAGTGCTTTAATGTGGCAAACCCATACCTCAAAGGGAGGCAAATGAAGACCTTTAACAAGGTGAACAAGACCTTTCATAAAGCGAGGTAAGACCTTTATGCAAGGCTCCATAAGAGCTTTCATGAGGCAAACCATGATCTTTATGAGAGGCAAACAAAGATCTTTAACAAGGAAACTAAGACCTCTCATAAGGTGAGGTAAGACCTTTATGCGAGACTTCACAAGAGCTTTTTTTAGGATAAGACCTCTATGGAGGCAAACAAAGACCTCTAATAAGGCAAATAAAACTTATCATAATGAGAGATAAGACCTTTTATGAAAGGCTCCATAGGAGCTTTTATGAGGTAAACTAAGTCTTTTATATAAAGCAAACAAAGACATCTAATGAGGAGAATAAGACCTCTTATAAGGCGAGGTGAGATCTCTATGCGAGGCTCTATAAGATTTTTCATAAGAGAAACCAAGACCTCTAGGGGAGGCAAACAAATACCTCTAACGAGGTGAATAAGACCTCTCATAAGGCAATGTAAGACCTCTATGCGAGGTTCCATAAGAGCTTTCATGTGGCAAACCAGGACCTCTAAAGGAGGCAAACAAAGACCTTTAATGAGGTGAACAATACCTATCATAAAGTAAGATAAGACCTTTATGCAAGGCACCATAAGAGCTGTCATGAGGCAAATCAAAACCTCTATGAGAGGCAAACAAAGATCTTTAACAAGGAAAATAAAACCTCTCATAAGGTGAGATAAGACCTCTAATGCGAGACTCTGTAAGAGATTTCATAAGGCTAAGACCTTCATGAAGGCAAACAAAGTCCTCTAATAAGGCATATAAGACTTCTCATAAGGTGAGATAAGACCTTTACGTGAGACATATAAGAGCTTTTATAAGGCAAATCAAGACCTTTATAGAGGCAAACAAAGACCTCTAACGAGGCAAATAAGACCTCTCATAAGGCGAGGTAAGACCTCTATACGAGACTCCATGACTTTTCATAAGGAAAACCAAGACCTCTATGGGAGATAAACAATGACATCTAATATGGCAAATAAGGCCTCTCATTCATGAGGCTTCATAAGTCCTTTCGTGAAGCGAACTATATAAGTATTAAAGTCCATGGGCCCATACATATATGGGCTTCTAAATGGGCAAGTATTGAACTCGCACAAAATCAATTGGCATATATTATGTCAGACACCCACTCACTTATAAGTCTTTTATATATTTTGTCATTATTCAATATGTGATACTTTTCCCAACACACCCTCTCAAGTGCAACCGAACTTGGCCCCTGGCCTAATATCAACAAGTCGGTTGACACTTACTCACAAACAGAACGACTGATATTTTTTCTTCAGCTTCGGTCCAGACTGGCATCATCATCAATCCAACAACTGGGTCTTGAACATAGGTCCCAGGATCTAGCCCGTTTGAGCATGAAGCTCTGATATCATATTAAAGTCCATGAGCTCGTACACACATGGACTTATAAAATGAGTCAGTGTTGGAACCCACTTGAAACAGGTCAAACGAAAACATAAACATATTGTTGAAACAGGTCAAACTTTACTGCATCATTATTCTATACCCTTCAATATTGGAATCATATGTCTTTGATGTCGCTGTCTATACTATAAATCGCATACCTGCTCCACAACTGTTTTTTAAGTCGCCATATAATATTCTTTTTAATTATTCCCCAAATTATAATAAGCTTCGAATTTTTGGGTGTTTATGTTTTCCTTTGTTAAAGCCATATACTACTAATAAACTTCAACCTCATTCTAAAGCCTTTGTTTTATTAGAATATAATAAAATTCGTAAAGATTACAAGTGTTTGGATTTTATCACTAATAAAATATTTATCTCACTTCATGAGATTTTTTATCAGGTTTTTCCATTCGCAGGCTGGTGATTTTTCTACTGTTCATAACCCCAATATCGTGCATCCTGTTCCTATTCCTATTCCATTATTTTTGCCATCTGTGACTTCTCTATTGTCACCATCTAGTCTGGGTATATTGGGACCTGCTCCAGGATCTTTACTTCAACCAAATTCAAGCATTACAACCTTGCCTACCAACAACTCATGTGCACGAGCCATCACTAAACAAGGCCATGATTCCCGATCCAATTTAATTGTTGAACCACGTTATGAGCTTGATATGCCACAGCCTACCTAAGTACAAGCCACTTGTCATCTCCACATCAAACCAATGGTGCCACCACCACAAAAACTCATAAGGTAGACATTTTTCGACAATAGGGTACTATTTCCCAATCTATAACTCCTCTTGTCACGTCACCATTTGCCCTTGCCAATAAATCAACTACATCGGACCCCATCAATTCACCAAGCTCAATTATTGATTTTACAAAACATAATATTCCCAATTCCGACATATCCATCCAAACCTATTTTACCTACTGCCACAAATACCCTTATTCCATTACCACATAACCCATTTTTCCAAGTCAATTAGTTTTGTGCGAATGAATTTCAAAACTTACCTATTTATAAATTCATGTGTATAGGGACTCATTGACTTTAATAAAAAGACATTCTCAGTAGACAAACAAAGACCTCTAATAAAGCAAATAAGACCTCATTGCAAGGAAAGCTTATAAGATCTCCTTGAAAGGCGACCTTGTAAGATTTCCTTGTGAGGCAACCTTGTTTTACCTCCTTATGAAGTGACCTTATAAGACCTCATGACAAGGCAGCCTAGTAGGACCTCATCATGAGTCAACATTATAAGAACTCATGGCAAGATGACCTAGTAACCTTAACACGAGGCAACCTAGTAAGCCCTTAATGTGAGGCAATATTGTAAGACCTCTATGATAGGCAATTTAAAATATATTTAAAGAAAATAACTCTTTGCAATGTGGAAAAAAAAAAAAAAGACTATGGATTTAAGGGAGTAAATATGAAAAATGATTATTAAGGTTAGAGAATCTAATTTTATATGAGGCATTCAACATTTTTGTTTTTAATTCATAGGGGGGACTTTGTCTCTTTAATGTTAGTAAGTCGAGGCAACCTTATAAGAACTCATGGCAAGACGACCTAGTAACCTTAACACGAGGAGACCTAGAAAGACCTTAATGTGAGGCAATATTGTAAGACCTCTACGATAGGCAATTTAAATTATAATTAAAGAAAATAACTCTTTGCAATGTGGAAAAAAAAAAAAAGACTAGATTTAGGGGAGTCAATCTGAAAAATGATTATTGAGATTAGAAAATCCAATTTTATACAAGGCATTCAACATTTTTGTTCTTAATTCATAGGGGAACTTTGTCCGTTTATCTTTAACATTAAACATTAGTAAGTAAATAAAAGGAAGAGATACTAACCTTTTTCGACTTGCCTTCAACTTTTGATCCATGTATTACAGACCGTGTAAATCGCCCATTTTTATCATACTTAAAACAGATGGATTGAATTCCAAATTCACCAACAGTTAATTGTATTTGCCTTAGCGTGCTGTAAAATTTATCATCCCATAGATCTCCATCTTGTGCCCCAAATGGGCCCAAAATAATAGGTGATGTTGGTTTTACATGTACTCCTATTGAATGGAGATGGTCATAATATTTTCCATGAAATCCAATGATCTTACCATCAGAATCAGATGGTGTTGAGAAAGGAATTCCTCTTGTGGCACCAAAAGGTCCATATGTTCTTCTATTGCTTTTGAATGTGAGTGAGTAAATATAGGAAGAACTACCATTTGAACCATAATATCCAGAGATTGAAATCAAATATTCTCCAGGATAGTCAAGTTTGACCTGCAAGTTCAAAACCATAACCTAAGTGTGTCAATAGTTTAAAAATCAGTAAATTGCCTAGATGGTGCAATCAAATGTGCTTAATGACAGCATTTGCTTTGATGATTGCAGTATAAAATTACAAAGCTTAATATGGATATTAATACTCCAATATTAGAAGATATAATTGAAAAAATTGAAAGTTATAGCGAGAAAAATTCACCCTAAATTTTAAAATTGTAGATGATTAATTTGACATGAATTTGTTTCATTTAATTTTTTTTTTAAAAGAAAACTAATTGAATAGTTTAATTAATCAGTACAAAAATACATATATATAAACCGAAATCATTCTCACTTTATCATTTAAGTACTGTTTGGTACACCTAAAATGAATTCAAAATTCAATTCCATTTTTATTGTTTGTTACACTTGATAGAATTGAAATTGAAAAACTAGCTTGGAATTGAAAACGGTCATTATATCAACGTTTTAATATATATATATATATATATATATATATATATATATATGGGTGACTTTATTGCCACAGACAAAGATTTTCACAAATATGTCCTTTCTTTTTCTCTCTCAATTATTAATTATAGAATCATTTTCATTCATTCTCTCTCCATTTTTAAAACTTAATTCTTTTTCACTTTTTTTCTCTCTCTATTTGCCAATGAAAAATTAAACCACATAAATTCACTATTAAATTTTATGTTTTCTTAATTTATTGAATAAGTTCTCAAAGGCAGATGAGGTTGTTCGCCAGAAAGCAAAAGAAAAGGTAGGAATGGCTGAAGAGGAGCAAAAGAGAAAAATGGTGGATAACTTTGCCCAGGTTCATCTGTCCGAGTCACCAAAAGCATCTGCTGAAAGTGAGCAACCACCTTCCAAGCCTGCACCTGTTCAAGGTTGGATCCCGTTGATTTACTACTGTAAATTTTTTCAATTCAAGCGTTTTGGTTTGTTATCTCTTGATTACTTATTGGAGCTCTTCCAGCTCAGAAAGTGTCGAATTTTGGACAAGTTAATTAGTTGGATATTATTGCATGTAATGTCATTTCTTTCTAAGAATGTCTGTCAAGTTACTGGACACTCGTGATGGTTGATGTGTTTTTATTATTTTTATATTGAGTTGCTTATTTTAAAGTCTTTTATTCTAAAGTGTGTGGGTCATTTGTAGAGAAGAAGGCATTATAGCGAAATTTCAACTTCTTAGTAAGAACTGTTGTGATGATCCATTAATCAATGAATTGGGTGTTATTGTTTGCGGGTGTTAGATCTCTTTTTCCATGTTGAAAACAACACGAAGTTCAATGCCTACTGAGTTTTGCTGGATTAAACAGATAAGGAGAGAGCAGTGAGTGCTACGATTTTAAAGTCCTCTTATAGTGAGAATGAGCGTAGAGCAAGTGATTGTTGTTAGTACCAAATGTAATACTAGTGAATTTAGGTGATAAATATTAGTTAGATTCTAAGAACACATGAAATTTAATAGTGAATTTAAGCGGTTTAATTTTTCATCAGCAAATAGAGTGAGAAAAAAGTAAAAAAGAATTAAGTTTTAAAATTGGAGAGAAAAAAAAAAAAGAATGAATAAAAATCATTCTATAATTAATTATGCAGAGAGAAAAAAAGAAATGATATATTTGTGAAAAAAAAAATCACATTTAATAAGTTGTGGCCGTCTTTTTAGTTTTGGCAAAATATATATATATATATATATAGGGAATGGAGATTCGAATTTAAATTTATTATGTAAATCATATATGCATTTACTATTAAATTATACCTAAATATATATATAATATCATACTCATTAATATGTAATTATTAGAAGTTATAATGGACTAACCATGTATTTATTGCCTCCAATGCTTTCACCACGCCTTGTGCCCAACAGAGAGCGCCCATGTTTATCATACTCGACCTGTAAAGAATGAACAAAAGGTCCAGCTCCTACTATCAATTGCCTTATTGTAGTGTGAATCCCATCATCCCATAACAGTCCATCTTCTCCTCCACATGGTTTACAAGTCTCGTATTGATATGACATAGGAATTGGCTTCAAATACACTCCAATGGAGCGTAAATAATCATCGCAGCTTCCATGGAATCCAATTATTTTTCCATATGCTATAGAGGAAAGACAAAAGTCTTTGATTTCTGTTTCAATACCGAACGGCCCGTAGATCTTTTTATTGCTTTCAAATGTGAGCGATTGAATAATGGTATTAGAGTCTGCAGTACTGTAAGAGCCTGATATTGAAATGAGAAACTCATCTGGATAATCAAGTTTTATCTGCATAATTAAGAAAACATTAACGAAAGAATGAGAGAGCACTTTACAGAACAACAAAATAAAATATACGACTTAACCACTGGTTCAATGATTTAGTCCCTAAAAAATTGAAAAGAAAAAAAAAAATCTTATGACTCTCTTGGTTATTAATCCCATCTGAAACCTTAAATTTTGCAGAATTCAATTCAGCTGAATTTTATTTTTCAATTCGTATATTTGGAAATTATAATTTATAACAGAAAAGAGAAAATTTTAAAATAAAAAATTGAAATATGTGCATAGATAGGCAATATTTTAGTTCAAACTAATGACCAAATCAGATTATAGTTAGATGTTATCAATTAAACTATTTTCATTTCACTTAGCTATTTTATTTTCTTAATTTAATTATTAATAATACCAAAGCTAAAAGCCGTAAGTAATCTTAAACTTCAAATAGCTAAACAAATGAACCTAAATCTTTAACCCAGCCACTATACGCTAGTTTTTCTCCTCATTCTCAGTCTGTTAGCTTCTCTTTCATTTAGTTCCTTCCACTTTGTTAGATACTACCCAAATAATAATGGTAATGATAATAGAATAGAGTACAAGTATGTGGATTTTTAAGGAATCCTCTAGATAAGAGAATGTGGCAACTTGTGATAGGGATATTAAAATATATATATATATATATATATATCAGTGTAAGTGCAATCAATTTAGTAGTTTCATGCTTATTTTTAATGGACTACGGGATGAGTGTGACATAATTAATTGATAAAATTCAAATCTTTTTATTTTTTTTTTTAATTTAATTATTTTGAAAGAAATGAAATCATGAAAAAATAATTTGATCATGCGAGAATTCAATTTATTTAATAATATTTATTCACTAATACTCTTATTTAAATTAAAAATATTTATTTTCTATATAAGAATAAAATGAAAAAAATACTTACATTTATTTTTCACATTTTTTCTAACAGAAACCCATAAAAAATATAAAAGTGAGGCTAGCTAAACCTTTAATGATCTTCTAAGGTATTGAATGTTAACTCAACGTCATTAAAATAATCTTCAGATTTACAAGGTTATAAATTTAAATCTGAATCGACCCTAATGAATTAAAATCAATATTTGGATGCATAATGAAATATTTAAATATTTCAATTCAATGAAATAGAAAATAAAAACTAACCTCGTATGTCTTCTCTCCAACACTCCGTCCATGCTTTGGAGACCATACAAATTGGCCATTCTTATCATACTCGATGCGAATTGAGTTGATTATAGAACCACTATAAACTACCAATTGCCTGATTGTAGTATGAATTCCATCATCCCATTGATCACCACCTTCACCTCCAAATGGCCCAAAAAATTCAGATGGTGCTGGGTTGGAGATAGGCTCAACATGTGCCCCAAATGCATACAGATAGCCACTATTTCTTCCATGGAATCCTAAAATCTTGCCATCAAATGATGGGAAAGAAAAATACGTACCATATTCATGACCAAATGGTCCATAAGTTTTTCTATTACTTTGAAATGTGAGCGATGTAAATTCATTATTGTTCATTGTATTGACGGAGTCATAGTAACCAGCAACTGAAGTCAGAAACTCATCTGGAAAATCAAGCTTGATCTACAATGAAATTATTAGTGACCCCTATTAATATTTGGTTCCACTTGAAGAAATACTAGGATTGGTAGTAATCATTTTTGCTGCTAAAAGCATAGAAATTATTACTATACACTTGGAGTAACTAAATAAATTGCAACATCATGTTGTTAAAAATTGAAACTGTAGGTTTTTTGCAGCAAAAATTAGTTTGCTGCCAAGAAATTATTAATAGCGATAATATTTTTGTACAAAATTAACTAACTTATAAAAGAATAGATTATATATAAGTTATCTACATCAATACTAAAAAAATTATTTATATTTTAGCATTTGGCAACAACTTTTCATGTGGCTAAAGTATGTCAATTTTTAGCAGTAACTTTTCATGTTGCTGTCATATATTAGTGTTTAGCAGCAAAATTGACTGCTGTTAAAAATTGCACAAGTAGTTTTTATATTTATTATAGCATTCTGATCTTATAAAAAGTGGAAGAGTTTTTTTATCACATAGAAGAAAAAAAAAAGACTGCAACGCACTAAACTTGAATAGTATACTAACTTTGCTACTGTTATGACTATTATATAATACATTTTTGTCAAGAGAAAAAAAAAATTCAGGAGTTGTTTAAGAATCATTGATGTGCCATACAACGTGCCTCTTTAAAATGATTAAAGGGATGACAAAATTGGTTACGTAAAGTGCTCCTCCTCGTTTTCAGCTCTCACAATCCATAGTCAATTTTCTTTCTTTCATTGTCATTATATACTCTCTCTCTCTCTCTCTCCCTCTCTCTAATAATCCAAATTAAATTTTATAACGATTAAATATACTTTTAACAAATAGAATCAATAGTTAAAATTTTATAAAATTTAAAAAATATATGATTTAAAAATGATTATGGGATACCTTATTTAGATGGCCTGTAAGAAAAATAATTAGGATTTTAAAAGAATATAAAAAAAATACTGATTAATTAAATCAATTAAAAGATTTAAAAGAAAAATTTAGAAAACTTAAAATTAGACACCCTCTAATTTTCGATTTTTAATAAATTTTAAAGCAGTCTTTTATTCGATTTCCATTCACACACTTAAAATTTGATGAATAATAAATAAATTATAAATAGAATTGAATGAAATTAGTAAAACTTAAATAATTAAGTAGTGAATAAAAAAATAAAAAGTGAAAAATGATAATTTGATAAATTTTGAGAAATAATTTAAAAAGTTAATTTAATTAATTTAAACATATATATATAATAGTCATGATTTGAAGCTAGGTGGCCGGTCATCCCACTAAGTTAATTGTGATTTATTTATTTTTTTTTCTTTAGTTCATCTTCACCAAGTCTTCATATATTCCATTATTTTTTCTTTAAAATTTTTTTTTCCAAAATCTTAATTAGTTATAAACTTATATAAATAAATAAAAAAGAAAACCAAATTCAGCATCTTCATCTTCTCCGATTTTTTTAAGTCTTGTTGTTTATTCTTTTACCTATTTTACGTCTGTAATAGGATTCATGTGGTTGTAATGTTTATTGTAGCTTGCATTGGATTTACAACTTAAAACTCAATGCATGTTTAAAAAGTACCATGTTTAAGGGATAGTGGAGCTTGGACTACATATATTTGGTGGATATGCATGCAAAAGAATAAGTAAAGCAACTAATATTGAGTTGACCTTATGCTATTTTTTTTTTATCCCTTCACACTTTATTTCTATCATGCTTATTTCATTGGGAATAGATTTTGCTCCAATGTTTTTCTTCGCTGGCATATTTTTGAGTATTAATTTTGCCAGCAAGGAAAAAAAAAAATGGTCCATAGTAATATTAATATTCGGTATATGATCGGTGATCGGTGCAATGTGGCTATTTTCCATTCATTATTTTGGGATTTTTCATCTATTTTCTCGTGTTGGAAACTACAGGTTATAAGTTTAGTGCAAGTGGTTATTTTATACCTTAATTCTTACTGTAGCTTTTGCTTTTTACGGTAGCTTTAGCATTTCTAGTTTGTAGTTCTAAGATTTATAGTTTATATGTTTTTATGTTTTAAATTGTATTTTTCTTTGTTTACTATCTAATGAAAATTGATTTATTTTAATTCAGTCATTTGTTTCTTTATTTTATTCATCTTATTATAATTTTAGTCAGTTGTTGTCGTCTTTGAATTAGAATATATATATATATATATATATATATATATATATATATATATAGTGGAACTAAGGACTTCTCTCTCAAAATATTGATAATGAAGATCTTAATTTTCTTTATTTCTTATTCTTATCTAGTCTGCTTCATTTATTAATTTTAGGCTATTTAGTTTATGTTAGTCCCATTATTGATTTTCATATAATAGGAAGCGTTGGAAAATTTGCAATAGGAACTCCAACTATGGAGACGAATTGTAATTTTCTTATAAGGGATTATGGGTTCTTGGATGTGTTATAAATATAGATACTGTTTAAATTTAATATCTAATTCACAAAATGAATAAGAATATTAAAAAAGAAAGAAAGAAAGTGGTTCAAAACAGTAACAAATTCAAGCAGAGACAAAAAAATAAAAAATAAAAATCATTTTTGTGTCTGCTCCTCCCTGAACAATTCAAATAAACCGTGGACAGAGATTAAACACTTCCAATATCCAAACACCGAAATTCCCAAAGAGGAAAAAATTCAGAATTTTATAAGGTTTTTAACTAGAAAAGAAAAATCAATCCCTCCTTTTCAAAATTCAGATTTTCTATAAGATTTTGAATAAAAATAAAAACTTCAACACTATGGTCCTTGGATTTCAAGATCAGCTGGAAATTGTTAAAAACAGATCGGTTTGCTTGGATTTTGTGAATAAAATAGAGAAAAATGAAAGAAAGGAAGTAAATCATTTATGCTAATAAGAACATTCAGGTGAAAGTTCATTCTTTTAATGTCATTTTGTTCGTTCTTGTTTCTTTTGATGGGAGAGTTACAAAAGGAGCTGAAAATGAAAGATTGCCATGTACGCTTAGTTACAGATATCAGGAAAACAAAGCCTATGCAAAGAACCAAATAACAGATGCTGCTCCCTAAAAGCCAGTGAACAAAATGCAGGACTTGGTTCTAAAATACAGCAACTGAAATGGTAAAAATGAAACCAGACCCATTTCTTAAACAAAATGAAGCCAATAAATACTATTCTTTTGGGCTTACCAAACCATTTTAATAAAAGAAAATTACTCTTATTTATTTTATTTCATTTTATAATTAATATTTGAAAAAAAAAATCAGTCATATTCATGTCACCAAGATTCAAACCTTGCTCTAACTTTTGTATTCCATCTATTAAGATTTTAGGCAACTTGTTAATTTCCAATCATTTTTTTATTTATTCAGTTTCCAAAATAATTATATAATTTCATGCATCATTACATTTTCATAAATTTTCAATTATTTTTTGAATTATGATTCTATGCTTAAACTCCCATCATTTCTCAGAGAGTAGATGCGATTTTATATATATATAAGGCATGACATTTTATTACAATAAGAGAAGTATTATAATTATAGATTAGAGAGCTAAAAGATTTCAAATAAAACAACCACGAAAGCAAAGCCAACCTAGCAAGCTAAAAAACAAAATGAACCTAAGACCAGGGCTATGCAAAGATGAACTGAAAATCCAAGACAATGAAAAACAAAAGACAGACCATATGACAGCATAAAAAAAGGAAAGGGTTAACCACTATTTAGCCCCTAAGGTCTGATGATATTTAATGAAGTGATGTATCCATTTTGAGAAATTAACTATTTAATCTCTATTATTTGGTTCCATAATTGAATTACTCTCCTTCAGTCAACTATACAGTTAAATATCCATGAAAAGACTAAAATACTTTTTAGTGTTCCTTAAATTTTCCCTTTCTGCCATTGAAATAAGGAACAAAAAAAAAAATGATTCATGTATAGTGATCATCATCATTATCATCAGTAGCAGAGGGCATCTCGCATCTCATGGCGACAAAGTGAACCACATCAGCAAAATTAAAGCAGAACAAGATCTTGAAATTTGATATTGATCTTAATATCAAATTTTTATCTTTTAATGACATATAAATCCTATCGTTAAAATGGAGTATTTATTGTAATATATAATATATAGTACTTCTTCATTTTTTTTTTTCCTTTTAAAATGTCAATTAAAAATCAAATTTTTTAAATTGTTATTTGTGCATAATAATAATTTATTTTTGAAATTTAAATTTCATATAAAAATAACAATTAAATCTTGAAATAACTATTCTATATGGATGATTATATGTTTATATATGAATTTTAAGAAACCAATACATATATGCATAGTATACATACCAAAGTAATTTTGGGTTCAAGATCTTCGCCATGCTTATCAGACCACTGATCTGGTAAGCCATCATCGTTGTAGTACTCTGTACAAATGGAACACACAAAAGCTCCATGTGCAATTCTGATTTGCTTAATTCCAGAATGAGTTTCATCGTCCCATGAATATCCATTCCCTTCACCAAATGGACCAATACTTTCCACCATACATAGATTTGAGGTATGCTCTGAATATCCACCAATCGAATTTAGATGAGAACCACATTTCCCATGAAACCCAATGATCTTTCCCTTAGTTGGCGGGAAAGAAAAGTACTTTCCTTTTCCTACACCAAAAGGTCCATAAACTCTTTTGCTAGTTTGGATTACAATTGACTGAACTACACCTAAAGAAAGGTATGCACCATAATATCCAGAGACTAAAGTCACATACTCCTCCGGATAATTTAGATCAACCTGCAAAAATGAAAAATTAACAAGTATTAGCTGTTGAGAAATGTTTCCCATATTAAATAATTATAAAATATATAAATGACTATAAGTAACAAAAGAGTTTATGATATTGAACCCAACACAAGTTAAATGATTTTTTATAAGTGAATTTCAACACTTACCTATTTATAGACTTTAATATGATATCGAACAATAATAATTTACTAATTTTGGACCAAAAATAAGGAATCATTTGAAAGGAGAAATTATTTCGTAAATGATCAAACTATGGGCTAGTTCCACATTGCATTTGTACAGCAAAATTTTAACTTTCACATTGTAGATGCGGATCATGCTAGGTAAATGATATTAAAAGTCATTAAATTTTATATTTTTTCTAATTTGGTAAAAAAAAAAATTAATCGTATGCAGATAAATTACTAAATTTTAATTTTATTGCAATAAGTTGTAATTTTGAATTTCTAGATAATAAACTCACTGTAATAATGAGGTAACCTTCAGGGGTAATAATTTTAGACTTTATAAGGGTATATGAGGTCTAAATACATAAAAATCATAATTTTCGGACTAACAATCAATAATGGGTATTATTATTACTCAAATCAAAATAGATAAAAAAATTGAGATATTGTGTATATAAAGACCCCATACAAGTCGACTAAGATTTAAAATGCCTAATCGAATAGTCATGTCACTATTTCAATGGATTTATTATCAAAAAATTTCAAATAATCATTTTTTTATAATAAAAATTAAAGTTTAGTAATTCACTTGCATCAAATCAATTTTTAGTAACCAAATTAGAAATAAAAGCAAAATTTTGACTTTTAGTGTCATTTACCTAGATCATACTGTTAAAAGCCAAAATTTTGATTATAATAAGAATTAATAGGACTACTATCCGAGGTATAAAACTCTCATAACCAAAAAATTTTCATATTAATACTACTATCAACATGTTGTTAATATATGTTAACTTGTAGTAATTTAATCAACATGTTGTTATAGATACACACATGCTGTTAGTTTTTAGTTTTAACAGCATATAACTAATATCATTAATTTTAATATTTGTTGTAGTATTTATTCAAAATTAATTTTAAATTCAAAAAAAAATCGACTAATAATTTTTTTTTTTCACTAGGTCATGAGAATCATTTCTTATATATATTCTTCATCTAAAATCAGCTTTATGCACTATTAACATTAAATTAACCTAAAAAGATATTTAAAAGCTAACTGTCAAACAAAAAAATTAAATAAGTAAATAAATAAATAATGTAATAATCTGAACACATCAAGCAGAAAACGAGGGACTGACCACATTCATAGTGCCTCCTCCACTTCCTCCATGTTTAGAAGACGAAACCAAGTTCCCATCATTATCATACTCCACAAGAATGAAGTTTATTACTGATTCAGATTCTATAGTAATTCGCCTTATATTAGTGTAAACTCCGTCGTCCCAAGAAACTCCACCATTACCACCAAATGGACCAAAAGATTTAACAGGGTAAGTTGGCTCCAAATGAGCTCCAATTGAAGACAGACCATAAATCCCAAATAATCCGACAATCTTGCCAATTTTTGATGGAATAAAGAAGTAGTTTCCATATTGTTTAGAACCAAATGGTCCAAAATTTCTTTTATTGCTTTTTATTATCAATGAAGAGATGTAAACACGATCAAAATATACATTATAGAAACCTGAGATTGATGTCAGATACTCGTCTGGATAGTCTAGTTTGATCTGCAATTTTAATTTTGTATCCACAAATTAACTTAGTTAATGCTTGTAATTACAAAAAAGGTTAATTATGAATTTGGAACCTGAACTTTTTTAATTTTGCTATTTTGGTATCTGAACAATTTTTATATTCGATCAACTGTCTGAATTTTCCAAAAATGCATCACAGTAGTGCTTCTGGCCGGATTTTGCTCACCTAAGTGCATAATCAACACTGTGGGACTCATTTAGTCATCCATATCAGCACGTCACGTTAGACACCATAAACATAATTAATAGAAAAGACGAAAGCCGGATTTTGCTCACCTAAGTGCATAAGATGAAAATTCCATTTATATTTTTTTTCTTTGTTTCCCATTATTCTCTCTCTCTCTCTCTCTCTCTAACTCACTCCGGGTTCTCTCTCTCTTCTCAACCCCTCTCATCAACCCCTTCCTCACTCCGGGTTCTCTCTCTCTCTCTCTGCATCAACCCCTTCCTCTTGTCTCACCATTCACTCACTCCAGGTTCCTTCTCAATTCATCACCGGGCGAGCCAATAATGCTATTTGGAGAACGGCGGCATCAACCCCTTCCTATTGTCTCACCATCTACTCACTCTGGGTTCCTTCTCAACTCATCGTTGGGCGAGCCAATAATACTATTTGGAGAATGGGAAATAAAGAGAAAGGATTGGTTAAGCTAATGGTGAAGTTGAATGCTAAAGGACAGTTATAAAAACTGATGAAAGCTCATGAAAAGGAGGAGGCTGCATGTATGAGTTTTGTGTTCTAATATGGGTTTTGATAGTATGGGTTTGTTTGATTTTTTATTTTAATTTTGTTTTTCCTCTGTTGAATTTATGGATCGGTTCGCTGTTGATTTGTGCTGTTTTTTCATATTTTTTCAAAATTTATTTTGTTCTTATGTTTGTACTTAGATTTTGAGTTTGAATATGAGAGGAAAATTTAGTGGGTTTTGATTTTTTTTTTTTAATTCGAATATCATTTATTTAATTTAATTTATGGGTGCTAATTATCAAGATTGTTCATTATGTGGTTAAGAAAAGAGAACAAAAGATGCGGACTTTCACTGAAATTCAAGCAGAGACTAGAAATAATTGTTTAATTCAACACTTCATGGACACATTGAAGTTACAATCGAACATATAGCTAAACAGCAAGACCCTAGAGACGGGACAGAAAGGATTGGAATGAAAATTTACCTGAGAAAGAGGTTGAGGCTGAGGTAAAATTTGAGTGCAAGGAAGTCTCGGATGTATTATCGGAAAAAAGTCGAGGGCATTTTTGGTCGACATCACTAGCGATTCAAGAGGAGATTTCTTGAGTTCTTTGTTTGGCGAGTTTGAAAACGTCCATTTTTCTCTTTCCACAGCCATCACTTAACTATTTCTGTACTTCTTTTTGTTGTTCTTGTTCTCTCATGGCTATGGACTCATTTCCGGCGAAAAATGACTCGATGAGCTGCTACCAAGTTCAATGGCTTTGTAACGTGCTTGAGAGAGTGAAAGAGAAGAAACATGAGGTTATTTTAGACTTTCATATCATATGACATGGCAAGCCAATGTGTATGAGTAACGGGTCCCACAATGCACAATCAGCACTCCAGTGAGTTTTAAGCAGCCAAATGCACCACATTGATACACCCATTGCAAAGTTTAGATACTTGATTGAATAAAACCAAATTTGTAATTATCCCTTACAAAAATGAATATTACTTTATCACAAGCCTTAATTACAAAAAATGGTTTAAATCCTATAACATTATGTAATTTTACTACAAATTTTTAATCTTGATAATTTCATATAATTCTAAATTCTGACAATTCTAACACAAATCAAATTAGCATATCGCTAGTCTAACAAAACCAATTGATTTGTGTATTGGATTACAAATCGAGAGGAATCATCACTTTGATATTTTATTAAATAAAAATGGTGATATTATTTCAAATGAAAATAAACTTGAATTCGGATATTGGTGTAAATCTGTATGTTTTGTTAAACACCATATGAAAAAATTAAAATAATAAAATATTTCATATTAATATGGCACAATTTTAGGCTTTTTAACAAAAATAAATAAAATTAATTAATTTAACTTGTCACTTCCATAAATTTAGTTTTAATTACTTTTTTGATATTATATCGGTAGTAAAATTATAAAAATTTAAAAATAATTATATGCAAACATAAACTTTAAAAATTTAAAAATTCATAGTAAAATAAAGAAAAAACTAAAAGTTTAATTATTTTTATTATTGTTATTACTAAGCATTATTAAAGCCTTATTTTCAACTCAAGTACTGTGAAATTGTTCGAACCTTACTAATAACAATTATTTTCTTAAAAACTTACAACGAAAACAAAGAAATAAAAAAAAAAAAAAAAAAGAAAAAGTTTATATATTGAGAAAGAAAATATATTTTGTACTATGCATATGAAAATATGTAAAAGATGGCGTTGAATGAAAAAGAAGTAACTGACCTGATAGTCTTTAATGGTACTTCCACCAAAGTAAGGATTATTTGCCCCAGGCCATATAGAGTTCCCCCCATACCATTTAGAGCGCCCATTTTGATCATACTCTACTGCTATGCAGTCAACTAACATTCCAACATGTACAAACATTTGTCGAATTGTTGTATGAGCTCCATGATCCCATAAGTCACCATCCCCAGACTCACCTCCAAACGGCCCAATTTTTACCGTCGTCTTCATACTTTGTCCTATTGACTTTTATTTTTCGTTAATTTAACTCCTGAATTCAATATCTCACAATTTTAAAGTCGATTACAGTATCAGTATCATCATAAGTTCAGATTATTTGTTCCCAATCATATTTTTAGAGACTGCTGCAAGGATAAAGTGACGAGTGAAAACAAGTTAGGGCCAGTTTAGCTTTGATTTGAACAAATAATTTCAGGGTCTTAAAACCAGACCGGCCAGCCGGTTTGATTAGAAAACCGGGCGTTCAGGATCATTTACCGGCCTGGATGATCCAGGCAAAAATCCGATCACCCGGCAGGATACCCGTCGACCCGAATTGAGTAATCCGGGTAGACCGAGTCAAGAAGCTTAAATTTTTTTATTTTTTATTTACCTCAATTTGGCTCAGAACGGCCCTGTTTTGCATGCTTTTCTCCATGTGCTTGCATCTCTTCCATCTATGCTCCTCTCTTCCAAATTAAATCTCTTCATTTGCTCCTCTATTTTGCCATCTCGATTGTCGATGCCACGAGTCTAAATCATTTGCACAGACTCGGAGATTTTTCTATAGTCTTTTACTCATCTATGAATATATAAATAGAGGTTATAGAGAAAGGAAAAAAAAATGGGGAAAAAAACACAATTACTTATTGAATCCATAACCAATTAAAAACTTGATATTTTCACTTCATAATTTTCTATTTTAAACTAAAATAATGATTACTTGAGTTTCAAGTAATCATAACACACACCATATAAAAAATCTCTCTGTTATGTCTTAGGGCTCTCACAATAATTAAATAATTTTTGATAAAATAATTATTAAATTTATGATTGATGTAAAAATATAATTATCAAATCATCAATCGTTAAAAATAATTTATAGCTGCACATGGAATTTACCGATTGAAAAGAAATTTTTTTATAATCAAAATTTTTAATTGATTAATTAAAAATTATAATTTTTTTTAATTGACGATGTGTATGTTGACAATCGATAATTAAAAGTGTTGGTCAATCAAACAATCCTTAGCAGGTGGAGAAGAGACAAATGTCGGTAGGAAGATGGAAAAGATGGACAGGTGAAGAAGAGACAAATGTCAATAGGAAAATGGAAAAGATGGACAGGTGAAGAAGAGACAAAAAAAAAAAATATTACATTAAATGATTATCAAACTTGGGGTGTTGAGCCAAAATTAAAGAAAGCTTATTGTGTTTTTTTATAATTTGAATAAACGGTTGTTGCATTAAATGATAAATTATTTTATTAAGTTAATATATATATATATATATATATATATATATATA
>CANXYC012265725.1:0-36695 GCA_948193065.1 Aleurites moluccanus
GAGATTTATATTAACACTTGTTTCAGATATTCTCTCTGTATTATATATATATATATATATATATATATATATATATATATATATATATATATATATATATATCACTAAGGAAAGAAGAAAATTATACTAGTTTGATGGTTAGTGTTTTAAGTTTTATGATAATTAAAAATATCATCATTAGCATTTTAATTATGATTTTAAATAATTAATTGCTAACATTTTAAAACTATGTTCTAACCACTGTTTCTTATTGAAAAGATTACTCTTGTCCTTATTAATGGTGAATATCCAATTACCCTAGCCCAGCAATAATTACAAGAAATTGACTTGATTATTTACACAGACAAAAAAAAAATCATGCCATGATGGGTCCAATTCTGTTAGAACATTTTTTTTATTATATATATATTCTACTCCCCCTTTTGGACCATCTACTGGTCAGCAATTATTGTGCTTTTAATATTTATGCTTCAAAACATTAACAATACCAAGTACAACAGCATTTGTTGGGTTCAGAATGTTAAAAACAATGTCTTTTTTTTTTCTCATAAAAACAATTAAATTAAATTAAATTTCAAATGCAATCCAACATATATAGGAAAAAAGACAGACAGTACAAAGTGAAAGACTTCTATTTTCTGAAAAAATAAGATATATATAGCAAACTTCTAATCATCTTGTAAGCAGCATAGCTTATGGGTAAATTAAATCCACAAAGGGATTCAACAACAATAATAACCATAAACATATTATGAAAACAAACTTAAGTAGTATATAAATTTAAAATCAAAATAAAATAAATTACTGGATTCATCTCCAAGAATAAGAAATTACTAATTCGAACTCCCAATCAAATCCTACTAAACAAAAAAAATAAAAATAAAAAACCTTTTTAAAAATAAAAAAGAATAACTTTTAATTAATCCAGAGATCGAGCTTGTAGTATTTTCCTTCTTTCTTATTATTATTATTTTGCCTTTTCTTTCTTTCTTCTTCTTCTTCTTCTTCTTATTTTTTTTGCCTCCTTATTTAACTAGGAAGAACAAAGGTACTTTCATCTTCATTGTTAATCCATCCATACTTCTCCATGAATGGGTTTTTCAGGGTCTTTGGTGGGTAGTCATCAATGCAATCTTTCCAAGCATTATCACCCTCCAAGTCTCTCAATACCTCCCATAAACAGCTGTTGCATTTAAAGCCTGCACCAAAACTTATCATCAAAATTCTATCTCCTTTCTTTAGCCTTTTTTTGGCTTCCATATACCCTAAGACATACCAAAGACTACTTGCTGATGTGTTCCCAAACCTATGTAATGTCATTCTTGCGGGCTCTAAATCATACTCCGATAAATCAAGATTCAGTCCGATACCATCTATCACTGCCTTCCCTCCGGTATGTATACAAAAATGATCAACTCCGGTCTTGAAGTTAATCACTGCTCGAGGACTAGCACTAGTCGTTTTAAAAGAAAAGCATTGTTGATTCCACTTCTTGATAAATGACATTATCATAAATCGAAGTAACTCTCTTATTGGCAAGATCTTAGGGGAAATTACCTTAAGATTGTCAATAAAAGCTCTTGTTGCTGCTTTTGGAAGAGTCTTTGCAAGATGAAAACCAACACGGCCTTGTTCATCTTCTTTTTGAACACAACACTCATAAGATTCTTCTTTTGCTCCATGGTGTGTTCTTACTAAACACTTCAATTTAAACATTGCTTTGTGCTTTAAAGATCTTTTGTTAGTCAAAAGAATTGCAGACCCACCGACACGAAACAAACAATTTGCAAGAATCATTGATCTATTATTTCCTGCATACCAATTTGGACTTAAAGACTCTGAAGTAATTACAAGTGTATAAACATTCTTGTAAGTCTTGAAAATGTTTTGAGCAATGTTGATAGAAATAAGACTACCACTACAACCCATGCCAGTAACATTAAAAACCTTAATATCTTCTCTCATTTTGTAATGATTTATGATCATTGCTGATAAAGAAGGCAAACAAGTAAGCATAGATACATTAACAACAAGCACATCAATTTCTTGAGGGGAAATGCCTGATCTTGCTAAGAGTTTTCCAATAGTATCTTGAAAAAACTCTTTCATCTCCAAGATCCCATCTTCAAAAGTAGGGTTTTCTTCTCTGCCTTCGAAAACCATTCTTGGAGCATATGTTTGTTCTCCAATGCCGGAACTAACAATGGCTTTTAAGAGAAACTTATACTCATTGATACCAAGATTTTTGTTCCTCTTTATCACCTCCCCACAAAACTCAGTGTCAAGCTTCCTATCATCAGTTGGTTTATACAATTCATAATCAAGAATGTAACATTCTTGGTCTCTTTTCCCATCAACCCACCTCCAAATCAAGAAAAGAGGATACAAGATCAAGAAAGCATAAATAAGAATGAGCAAATCCATTTCAAGAAAGAAAGAACGAAAGAAAAGAGTAGTAGAGAGAAGGAAAAAGAGAGAGAGAAGTTGCCTGTTTTGTGTATAAGAGAGTAAAACTTTGTTAGAAAGAAAAATCAAGAAATGAAAGACTTATAAGGAGAAGGGTGTGTGAGAGTTGGACATGTGAAAATGCTAAAGAAGTATTTCCATCGCTCAACCACCACCAACTGATTTGTGCGTAAACTTTCGTATCAGTCTTTGTTACAAATTCAACTATGGTCACACCTTAGGCGTGTGTGTGTGAGCTAAAAGCCTAAAAGAAAAAGAAAGTACTCGCTATTTTCTTAATACTTTTTTCTTTCCCATCTTCTTTTTCTTCGGCTTTTTCTTTTTCTATTTTTTGGTAAATTTGGACTACATTACTCTTATGTTGTTAAAATTAAAAATTATCCTTTAAATTTAACCCATCACGTAAAATTATAAATTATTAATAATAATTAGATATTATTAAATAATAATTATTTATAAAATAAATATAAAAAAAATAGATTTCAACTAAAATTTAAACTTGCAATTTTACAATTTAATAGACTAGTCAAAGTTTATTATTTTGTTTATATTTTTTTCTTTAGTTCTAGAGTTTAAAGGTGCACAATAGGCAGTTCCCTTGATATATTAAAAAGTCTCCACAAAATTTATTTACTCTCTCTCTCTCTCTCTCTCTCTCTTTCTATATATATATATATATATATATATATATATATTTGTTCGTTTTATCTGTTTTTAGGCTCAGATGGATCTTATTGCTATTAGTCTCGATGCTTAAATGGCAAGGCCATAATTCACACTTAGTAGCTTACCTGATGTTTACCTACATTTAAGAGAGATAAGGTGATAACCAGAAAAGATTAAAGGAAGAAAGACTCAAAATATAAACTAATATATGAAATATATGAAAAAAAACTCAAAATATAAACTAATATATGAAATTTATGAAAAACAGTCATATTATTGTTAAGTATATATGAATGCAGTGATTAAATTACCCAATAATAATAGGTTTTTGTTCTTTCCAGTGTTCATGGAAATATGATTTATTATGTTTTCATTAATTTAAATCTCTGATTTCTTTTTAGGGTTAATTATTAAAAAAATCACCAATTATTCGTGAAATTATAATTTTATCACTACATAAAAATTTTGATAATTTTATACATATATTTTTAATTTTTAGTAAATTTAGCACGAAATTGAAATCTGGTCAAAGTTTCAACGCCGGAGCTAATGTGACATAATGATATGGTATTTATTATTATTATTTTTGTCACGTCAATATCTAACTAGGAAATTAAATCGAACCAATTAGAATCAGTCGGTTCGATTCAATTTTTCAAACTTCAGTTTCATTTGATTAATTTTTTTGAAATTTCATTTTTTTTATTCAGTTTGATTTTCTTCAAAAAGGAACCAAATAAACCAAACCACTAATATTTATATATATTATTTATTTATTTACTTACTTGTTTTATTTAAATAACTCAAATAACCGAATAATCGAACTAAAATATATCGGTTCAACTTGAATAACTTGCTTTCTATTTTAATTTAGTTTGATTTAGTTATTTTGATCTTGAAAAAAATTGAAATATCCAAACTGAACCTAACCAATTTTAACAGATCAATGTTTTTGGTATTGAATGACCAGAAAAATAAAAATAAAATAATAATAAAAAGAAAAAAATTAAAGGCGTAAGCAATCGATCAGTTCAATTTGAACTGAACCGAAATGAAACTTCTAAAATCAAACCGAAATAAAAATCAAAATTTCAAGAATTAATGAAACCAAATAAAAAAAAATTATTCTTTTTTTTTTTTTTGAAAAATCAAACCGAAATTTCAAAAAAATTAATTCAACCGAACTAAAATTTAAAAAATCAAATCGAACCGACCAATTTAAGCTGGTTTGATTTAATTTTCTAATCAGACGCTGGAGTGACAAAAATAATAAAAATAAGTATCGCGTTAGTTTCGACACCGAAATTTTAACTAAATTTCGATTTTATGTTAAATTTGTTAAAAATTAAAAATATATATATAACATTATCAAAATTTTTAATTCGTGATTTTATTTGTAATTAACCCTTCTTTTTAAGGTACCGAGGACACTTTGAATTATATATGCATTCGCTGCATGTATGCCTGCAAATGTATTTAAATCTTTAAATTTAAAATGAAGAACTAAGATTTTATTCTTTTTAAAATTTTATTTTAAATTTATAAGAATCAAATTGGTAATTATGTGAACAGCACGAGGGAAATTTAATAGTTGAGATTATATAAGGGAAATTTATTCATGCATATTCCCTCTAATCTTAGATTATATCAATTCGGAAAAAGAAACTTAAAGCTTTCTCCAACTAGCAAAACAACTTGCAAAAAGTATTAATTATGATATAATTGTGGTAACATGCAGCACGACACTGACAAAGGCTCCATTTTTCCCATAGAAAATTATTTTGCATCTTTTAAAATATTTGGAGCATTAAAGAAAATTTAACAATAAAAGAAATAATTAGGTCAAAGATAAAGTTTGCCATTTTAAAGAAAATGGATTTCATTTCTCTTGGTCAAAATTGGGTGTCATTTTCTGAAAGAAGAGCCTAAGTGTGATAGATTTACATTTAAGGGCTACAAATAAGGAATTATTTATGTGTCAATTAAAACCTAGTCATGGCTTGGGCTCTGTCCGGTCCGTTCAAAGTTCAGTTTGATCCTATCCAACTTGATAGTGTCTTATAACTTTTAAGTTTTAAATATATTTTGGTGAATGAACCACTTCAGTTATTTTATTAAATTTATATTACAATATTTTTATTTTGAAATATTTTTCATAAAATTTTTTTATATATAATATATTAATTTTTTTTTCTTTTTAATTTGTCAATGTTCGTTTATGTAAGGAAAAAATTATTGAATTGTGCGTTAAACTAGACCAAATCTAAAAATATATATTTAAAATGGATTTAAAGAGAGGAAATCAATTATAAATTTATTGTTTAGAGAAATATATATTTACTGTTAGATTATAACTCGTTATACAATTAGATATAATAATTAGAGTAAACTTCTAATAAGTTATTTTTAGAGAATTTAATTGGGAGACAAGTAATTGGTTGAAACAATTAATAGCAATAGACATTTAGCCTCAAAATGAGATTGGGTCAACTTATTACTAAGGATAATGATTATGATTTTTCACTTATTCCATTTCTCTATCAATGCATGAAAATATCTTATTAATCCTACAAGATTAAGAATAAGAAAACAATAATGTACCTAATTATTGTCTTACTTTAATTGTAAAGATGATATAAATCATTTACCATTAATCTATAAATACTAAATAACAAGCTAATAGCAAAAATAAAAAATTGCATGTTATAACTTTGATACAATTTGCATGTTTGTATAGTTTATATTTTATTAGTTTTATCAATTATATACAAAATCTTTTATAATTAAATTTGATACAGTGTGTGCCAAACTTCCCAAATTTCAGGCATTAAATTATATAACTTATGATTTATAAACATTTACAATAAATATTAGAATTAGTAGTAAATATTTTTGCTATTATAAGTATATAAAAGTTTTCTGTAGCAAAAACAAGTTATTACATCATGCATATTGCTAAGTTGCATTAAAATTTAGTTTATTGCTAAAAAAATTTATCAATAGCCGTAATTTCTTTTTGCAAACAATTTATGTATATGAATATAAAAAATACACATTTGAAATTTTCAGTTTTCATTAATGAATAATCTCTATTTTCCAATATTTAATAAGAAAAAAAAAAGGCATAAAAAATACTTTGTATTTCAATATTTTGACAGTATCTTTTTATATTGCTATTAAAAACTAATATACAAAGCAAAATAAACTTTTTTATTGGTAAAATGACTTTATTGCAAAAAATTCAACTGTTAATTTTACTATTTGGTGTAGTGTATAGTTTAGATTGAGGAATAAGGTTTAGAGAGGGAAGAGATAAGTAAAATGTTGTTTATATAATTTACAAAATCAAAATAATTAATTAAAGTTGGATTTTTAATGGAAATGAATTACAACTATTATTATTGCAACTTTTGCATAGGAAAGCAACTATTACTATTGCTTTGTGTAGGAGAAAACTTTGTGTAGGAAAAAAAACATGCATGCAAATGACCTTAGTGTTTGAAAAAGTATTCTATATTAAATAAAAATAAAATATATAAAAAAATTATAAGCGAACGAATGTTGAATATAACACATATCAATCAATTTTATTAAAATAAATTTTAATATTTACTTATCTATAAATCGATATATGTACATACCAATGAAATTGAATATTAAGACGCTTAAATAGAAATGAAACATTTATATAATTAATTATGGAACTCACCCTGTGATGAAAATGAATGTGATGAAATTAATTCTCTGAAATCAAAATCTGTTAACAACTGCTTTATATACAAATACAAAATGAACCTTCAGCTAGTTGAGCTGTCAGTTTTCTTAGGCTATTAAACTAATCTAACCAAATAAGAATAAATACTAAACTATTAGTTCTTGGTACAACGTGCGACAACGTCTTGGCAGTTGGCATCCCCTACTTTTATTGGCTAATTAACTTACGCTTAATAGCTTTATATATGAAGGATATAAAGTAGCCTCAAATTATAATTTGGATTTGTACTCAATTATTTAGTATTGAAATTGAAATTATGTTGTAAATTTAAATATAACTTAATAATTAATATATATTACCAATGCATAAATAAAATTGAAACTATTTTCTTTATATATACATATAACAATCAGGCTAAATAAATCTTGAAAAATACACCTATTAAACTAATCAATGATAGCTTTAATTATAAGTACAAAAGTTGATCAATAATTTTAATTTTATTAATTAAATTCGGATTTTATTAAGAATTTTTTTTTTTAATCCATAAAATATTTTCATACCATAATAAATATAAAATTAATTTTCATTCACATTGCATAACTGGCGCTAAGCCAATAAAATTTGATTAAGCAAATATTTAAATATAAAATTTCTCATTATGAATCGTTCTCACAAAAAAAAAAAAAAATCAACGAAATCTTATATTGTTGAACCAGCCTAAAGGCCCACTAAACCAACCATTTGGGTTTAGTAAAAGCCTTTCAACCACAACAATATAATCACCATGTATTCTCTTTTAGATTTCTTCTTTCATCTCAAAATAAGAAAATAGCATAAAAAGAATGGGATAAATAATTAAATAGAGAATTCAAATTAATTCAAAAACTCTAGAGTTGACAATAACATAAGTTTGTGTAGCCTTATCTAATTGTAATAAATGATAGATGAAGACTCAAACCCATATTGTTGCTCCCATTAATTCAATAACTGAAAATGGAACCTTTGCCTACTACTAGACTAAGACCTTTTGGTGATCATCACGACTCGTTGACTTGAGGCAATTTAGTTTATTCTGTGCTAAGATTATTATGGCCATGGAATTAAGCTAGCTTCAATATATTCAACTCTTTTTTCATTTTTCTACGTGCCTTAATTTCCTTTGCAAGTTGCAGTTCAATAACTGAGAAATACACCTATTCAACCATGTAGACTGTTTATTTTGCAGAAAAAAACTTGCATGTTCGTATAGTTTTTGAGGAATGACTTATTTCTTATTGTTTGGTTAATATATTCAAAATCAATTATTTTTTCTTTTTTGCTTTTAGAGTATGTTGAAAAATATTATTTTCTCAACTTTTGAATCAAATTAAAAAAAGTGAAACCTAACAATTTTTTTTTTTTTATCTCCGCTTCTCTTTTTTCTCTTTTTAGCAATGGAGGGATGACCAGGTCTGGATAGGCCTGGCCACCTCAATCGAAAAATATTCCTTTAATTTTGTGAAAAATTTTCATTTGATTCACCTAAATTCAATTTTTATATAGTCTTGATTTATTCATAATTAATTTTATAAATATTTGTATATCTATATAAGAAATTTTAATTCTCGATCCACTCAAAATCAATTTTTTTCTTTGTACATATCTCTTTAGTTATTTTTAATTTTTTTTTCTTTTGAGCCATTTTTTATAATCTATTTTGATTGGCAGTGATTTTTTTTATTTAAATTTTATATTTAATAAATAAAAATCTATGAAGATATGTTAATTTATGTATTTTTTAACATTAATTTATATTTGTTGATGCTATTTTTAGTTCCCTTTTGGATTTTTGATCTTTTGATGAAATTTACCAAAATAGTTTGTAGTCTTAAATTATTTACAGATAGCGGAGGTAACTAATGGAGGAAAACCAAATTTGATATATATATATAATCTTGACGAGGCACATTCTACATAAGTGAATTTTATTTAGTTATTAATTTTATAAAATAAAATTAAACAGTTTCAGTTTTATTTCATGTAACTGTTATTAGATAAATATTAAAAATTTTAAATTAACTGCTACAATGTTTGATGTGTCTTATTGAAGATTGTAAGAGTTCCTTTATAAATTAACTTCTGAAAAGCAGAAGTTAATAACGTTTTGAAATATGATCATATTTTAATTCTAATTATCATATTTTATTAGTTTTTCAGTTGAATGCCATCACAGGTCAATATATATAGTATTTAAAATTAATAATTAGAATTAAAATATGATTATATATTAATTGGATCCATATAATTGACAGCTAATTAAAATTTCAATTTTTTTTTATTCAAAATGAACAATATATATTAATTAATTAATTATATTTATCAAAAATAACTATTTTATAATTATATTTTATTCAAAATAACTGTTATCGATAAATATCTTAAAGATGTTGATTAGAAAAATCATTAATTAATATACGATAAAATGTAAGTATTTATCTATTTTCATAAATTTGACATCTTTGTAGCTGGATTTCTTTATTTAATTTTCCCCACATGCATTTGGTTTTTGGTTGATTCTATTGAAAAAGAAGGGAAGTCTTCCATTCACTTGTGATGAATTAATTTTTCCCACATGCATTTGTTTTTTGGTTGATTCTATTGAAAAAGAAGGGAAGTCTTCCATTCACTTGTGATAAATTACAACTTGATTAAGGTATAAGCTATGCTCTCTCTCTCTCTCTCTCTCTCTCTCTCTCTCTCTCTGAATATATATATATATATATAATTAGAGGCGGGTGCGAATGAAAACAAAGGGCACAGGTTTCCTCTTAATTTTTTAATTTTTTAAGTAAAATTACAATTTAACCTTAAAAATTTCATTAAAAATCCTTCAATTTTAAAAATTTAATTTTGAATCCCTAATAAATTACTATTTAATCTTATTTTCTTTTATTTTTTTCTTTTTCCTTCATTTTCTTTCTAATTTTTTCTTTTATTTTCTTTCACAATTTCTTTTATTTTCTTTTCCAGTAATATTATAATAACTTTTAATTATTTATAATTGAAATATATATATGATACTTTTTATTATTTTTATATTTTTATAAATAAATTTAATTTATTATCATAATATCAATTCCTAAAATATTTGAGTTTGTTTTCCCTTATTAAAATTTATAAATCTGCTTATGTATATAATGCTACCTCATCAAGAACTCATATGTATATGAGAGAAAGAAGGAGAAGAGGGAAAAGAACTCAATAAATGTGGTAAATTAACCACTAGATTAGTTTTCTAACTTGATTGAGACATTGGGCAAGTAGAAATTAACTAGTGGATCAATGGTTTCCCGTTACAACCTTTCACTCAAGCAATATATTACTTTGCCTAATAGTCTCATCAACAAATATATATTATGTGTCTCTAGATTTTCTTTCCTTCTATTTTTTTCTTTTTTTTTTATAATATATATATATATATATATATATATAGGTCAGATTAGGCATGACCACAATTCAGTTTAAAATTAAAATCAAATTTAAACAGAATCGGTCAAAATCAAAACAATATTAAATTGAAATCATATTAAAACAAAATTGAACAGAAATTATAAGGTTTGATTATAATTTCAATAATTTTTAAACTGAAATCGGTCGGTTTCAAACAAAAAAAATTAAAATTTTTTAAATAATATTAATAATTTTTTCATATATAATTTTAATAATTTTTTTCATATACTATTTTTTTAAAAAAATTAGAAGTAATGCTATATAATTAATTTAATTTAAGCTTAATTAAAATTAATTGACATTATAAATAAATCATACATTTAATATATAGCTATCATATTTATTAATAACATTAATTTATAAATTAATTTAAAATTGATTTTCCTCTAAATAAGTCTATATATTTAAAATTTAACATTCAAATGTATTATATCATCCACTCTTATTTATTTATTCTTATTTTTATTAAAATATATATTTGATGTTCATTAAATTCTATTTAATAATTTTAGAGCCTTTTTTTCCTCAAAATTTTAACTTATATTCAATTATCTCTCAATCTCTTAATAATCTCATATCTCAATTAACATCCCAATTCTTAATTAATTTATTTTTATTATCTCATTAATTATTTTAATTTTTAATCATTAATTATTAATTATTCTAATTCTTATTCTTAATTTTTTTTTATAATGGCAAGTAGAAATATAAAGAAAAACAAAGGTAAAATTTTAATTAGTGAATTCACTAATTTCTATCATCTTCATGAAAAAAAAAATTGATGTTGATATTGTTAACCGAGTTCAAACTCTTTTTTTTTTCTCAAAGTTAATTTATATATTTTATTTAATAAATTTAGAGCCAAACCGTATTGAAATAATATTGACTCGAAACTTAAACCAAAATTCAAATTAAAACAAAAACTATTTCGGAACTGGCGATTCTTAAATCGAATCGAAATTACCTCTTAAAATTTTAATTTCAATTCACCTAATTTTAAAATTGAAACCGATTTCGAAATTGAAATTGACGGTTCGGAAATCATAATCATGGCTAAGTCAACCATTACAAATGTTTGAGTAATTTAATATTTTTCAAGTCCAGACACAATCCATAAATATGTATAAAAAAAATTCTTATTAATTTTATAACTATATTTTTATTAAAATTTAAATTTATAATCTCAGAATATAATACTAAGACAAGTTCAATAGAATTAAAGTAAAGTTCATTGATAAAATTTTCCTATTTGTTGACTAGGGGCTCAGCTTTCCTCTCAAGTCTAAAGGCATGGTGAAGTATTGTCATTGGACATGTACAACTGACTCTAGAGATAATTTTATTTTTTAAAAAAAAAAGAGATTTAAAATAAAAATTTAAAAAGATTTTGATAATCTAATTCATAAAACTAATATATTAAAATTTTTCTATTTTTTATATTTATAGGATAATTGAATAAATGATTTTAATATTTAAAATTATTTATAAAAAAATTGCTTATAAGAGAACTCAATAAAAAAATTTAAAGAACCAATTATTTTTTATATTGATGTTGAATGCATATAATTTGTAAATAATATTTTTCGCAAATCTTGTTTTTCTTTGGATGATGATACTAAAACATAACATTTGCATTTTAAAGGCTCAAAAGCGCCATGCTAACAAGTTTGTTGGTAACTGCGCATACAACTCAAAAATTTAAGTCCAATTTTTCATCCCTATATATATATATATATATATATATATATATATATATATATAAATAAAAAATAAAAGGCACAAAACCATCCAAAAGTTTTCAGTTCCTTGTAGGGCATTAATTAATTTTTGAATAAATTATTTATAAATGTTAAATTATTTATAAAGAGTATCCCTAACAGAACTATTCCATATTGGCAAGAAACCCATGACTGGTAGAAAGTATGCAGCTAGCTGTATTAGAGCACTTGTGGTGATGTTTTTAAGCTCAAAAACCTATCTTTCCAAATTGCCAACCCATTAAAAGCTCTTGAAAATGAAACATAAGGTGTATATAGTTCTCATATGTAATTGTCCCTTTCCTTTCTTTCTTTTCCTTTTTGTTTTTAATTCATTTGCCTACAATTTAGTTCATCAAGCCTTCAATGCTCAACCACCCATAATGAATCATCAATGTTGTTGAATTGTATATTTGTTCTGGTTGTGATTGTTTTTACCAATTTATCACAAAGGATAAGCCTAACAACCTCTGTCATAAAAGCCTAAGGCCCAATTTGGAAGACAATGTTTGAGGACTAATATTCATTTGGACCTATGAACTGTTCGGCCCCTTGTTATTTTTAAATGGTTTTGATTTGTTCTCAAAATCCCCTTTTGTTTTTCTAGATTTGTTGTGCCATTGCATTTGGACCTAATAGACTCCTTAGTAAATGAAACTCCTTGGAAGACCGAAGTCACCGATCTTATTAGTGAAGTCTATTGTCTGTATTTTTTTTAAAATCAAAATCAAGGGAATTATTATAATTGAGTTTGTTTTTTTTTACCTGATATTCGCGTGGGTATATTAAATAATCCTAATATATATTTTAATATAAATCCTAATAGATAATAAACTTTTATAATAGGTTTAATACATAAGAGTTCATTAACTGATTTAATTCTAATGTAATCCTATATATATTCTAGTTAGGAACAGTATGCTGGGTATTCTAAATTAGATATTTAGGGTGTAATGTTTCAAGCAATCGCATATTGTTTGACCTAAAACCCTAACAGCTAGTTGCTAGTATACCTATAGCTTGCTAAAGTGTTTTATTTTTTTCTCAAAATATTAGAGAGGAAATTTGAACTTGAATCTGTTGTCAAAGTCAGTGTATATATTATATTTTTGTGTGCTATAACTTGCTAGAATTTAAATTATTATTGTCTCGGTGATTTAATGATTGTATATTTATTTTATAATATAAAAAGATAAAATATAATTAAAATCCTAACAAATTTTCCTCTTTAAAAATTTTTTATGCACCAAACAAACAAGAATTTCAATTGGTAACTTGGTTTTATTATCACATTGGAAATATAAATAGAAGATAGATTGAGACAATTTGAAATCCTGACATGAGATAGATACTTGATTACTTAATAGGAGAAGTTTTACATTTACATAATTGTGTTTCAAGTTTCATTTATTTATGAGCAGAATATAATTTTCATCATATAATTGTAATATATTAGTCAATCAAAGCTTATTATTATTTAGGGGTAAGTAAAAAAAATATATTTTTTGTATTTTGAGTCATTTTCATATGTGGGTCTGATTTTTTTTTTATAAAAAAATGTGTTTTATTCTGTTAGCAGTTAGGGATCCAGGTCACTGACCGGTTATAATGATCGCAAGTCTACAACCAGTTATGTTGTGTTCATGGGTAACATTATAATTTCTTGGAGCTCTAGGAAACAAAAGACGGTATCCTCTATTGAGACTGAATATCGTGCAATTGGGACTATTACAGCTGAAGTAACTTGGGTGTAATCCATTCTTCGAGAAATTGGTCATCTGCACTTTAAAGTCTCGTGTGAAAATCTTTGTTCCACTTATATGACAACAATACCAATTTTCCACTTCCGAACCAAGCATCTAGAATTTGACTCTCTTTTTGTTAGGGACAAGGTGGCCAAAAATGAGCTTCATGTTGCTTATATTGCTTTTGCTGATCAACTTACAGATGCGTTTATCAAACCACACTCAGTTGCGTATGCCATCTGTTCTTAAAAGACAAGTTGAAGGTTTTGTCCAAACCAATTCAACTTGAGGGGACATGATACGGATAATCGTTAATCTAACTCTATCCTTAGTCAATTGTGTCTATTATCTCAAATTCTTTACAATATCAAACTAATTGTTATACATATCCTGACTATAGATCGTCATATATATAAATGATTTATAATGATCAATAATATTATCTTTGATTTACACTTTTATGTTTCTCAATATATATGTGTGTTAATGTGTAATTTGATTCTAGTTAAGATTTTGTAGAAATTTATATTTGGTTATATTTAGTAATGAGGAGTAATTAGGTAATTTGAAAAGAGTATAGGTTATTTAGTAATATTTTTTGTTTAATTATCTTAATCATAAAAGTTTAGATTAAGTTAATATGATAAGGTTCTTTATTTGTTTATATGTTAGTATTTATTTTTATAATCTATCAATCTGAGATTATATTCCAACACTCCCCTTCAAGTAATAATTGGTCTGATATATTTGTCACTTGACAATTCAAGTATATTTTTATATACTGTAATTTTGGGTATTCTAGTTCTAGTAGTTAGTTTGGTGGGTTACAAGCCCACTAGTCATTTTGATTTTGATTTGAATAGTTAGTTCGGTGTAATATCAGTTCACTGGTAATTTGATTTTCTAGCAAATCATTATGATTGGAGTCCACTCTGATATCATGTAGAAATTTATATTTAGTTTTATTTGATAATAAAGTATAATTGAGTAATTTGAAGAGAGTATAAATTATTTAGTAATATTTTTTATTTGATTACATTAATTATAAAAGTTTGAATTAAGTTATTATAATAAGATTTTCTATTTATATATGTGTTGATATTTATTTTCATAATCCATCAATATGAAATTATATTCCAACAGGTTTGAGTTTATAATTTTATAGGTTTGGATAAACCACTTTAATAATAGATATGAAAATTTTAACAGAAAAAAAGATATTGAATTTTATTATTTTAACAACTGATTTTTATATCCCGATTCTCTTAAAAACACTTAAGGTTCGAATAAAAACCAATTCTATATGTACCATTTTCATCTTAGAAGAAAGGCTAATCATAAGTTGAAATAAAATTACTTAAAGAAAAAAATTGGTATGTTAATAGTAAAAGAAATTATTCATGGTGTTAACAAAGTGAAAGTTAGAAAAGATGTTGACTACTGCCGTCTGCCGACGATTCATTGTCAAACAACCAGCTTAAAACAAGTAATATGTAATAATGTGATATCTATCTTCGTTAGAGCATTCTTGTTTTTAGGTGTTGGGAAATTTCCTATAATTTAAAGTGATAAAAGGCATCAATTTCTTTGCTTTTTCCATCCTTTAATTAGCTTAGCTTCTCTTTGAATAAAGTCATATTATGTAATAATGAGTTGATTATTCTTCCTTTCATCCAAAACTTGGAATCTATTCCAGCTTTTGAGGCATCTATATAACTTCAAACTATAATTATCTATTTCATTATCGTGCACGAATCAATTTTTTTTATTCAGTAAAAAAACAAATAATTTGTATTTGAATTAAGAGATTTATTAAGATATACAATATTTCATTAATAATTTAAATTCAGGAGTTGAACTTTGAGGAATAATTCAGAGAAAAATCAAATATTCATCTTTTTTTTTTAAATGAAGGATAATATATGTATGCTTGTGTGCTAAGGAATATATATATGCTCGTGTTCTAAGGAATATATGTATGCTTGTGTGCTAGTGCTAAGGAATATATGTATGCTTGTGTGCTAAGGAATATATGTATGTTTGCATAGCATAAAATCAACAATCTTGCTTTTTTATGGATTTTTCTATCGAGTGCTCTTATTTTAAATAAAATACAGTTATAAAATAATTATATTTAAAAAATATAATTAAATAAATATAAAAAATAAGTTGGATGAGAAAAAATAAGAGATATTGATAGAATTGTTATTCGTTATAATCACTACTATAGTTATAAATAATAGATCAAAATTTTTACTTTTCGTTTATTTATTTTATTTTTAAATCTATATCTTAAAAACACTCATTAAGAAAACCTATTTTTATTAGTTAATATATCACTATTTTTCTTCATTAAGTTTTCCTCATGATTGACAATTTAAATCATTTATATAAAATTATTGAATGACTTACTTAAAATTAAATTTTTTAATTTTAATAATTAATTTTTTAAGTTTGATTCTTTTAAATTTATACATTATTTTTTACAAAAGATAGTAATATTAGAAAGAAAGAAAGCACTTAGAAATTAGGAAAGTTGATAAATTTAGTATCCAATTTTTATAAAAAGAGGGACCTAACCCGAATTTTCATATGTGCCTTACGAATATACTAAGTCGATACAAATCTTGCAACATCATAATATTGTCAAAACATCGTAACATTAATCATATAACCTTTCTGTTAACTATAGGACTCAACAAGAAAGAATGAGTAAGCAACTAATCAACTTGTTTTGTCTTTTCCTTTTCCCATAATCTTGTTAAACTATATTTTCCTTTTTATATGTATAATACAAATCTAATTATTTTATTAATCGTTTACTTGTTCTTCCTTCAATTCCTAGAGAGAAACATTTGTAGTGTTCAAAACATTTCCCAAATTCTACCATAAATATTTCAATTTCTTTTTTATACGTCCCAATTTAATTATTTTTTTTCTAATCTAAATTATATTTTAATTTAATATTATAATAATATATTTATTAAAAAATATATTAAAAATAAAAATAATAATTAAAAAATATAAAACATCAGAGAATTAGAAAAATTGATAAAAATTAAAGAAATAAATAAATTAAAAATATTAAAATAAATAATTTTTTTTTTTAATAATTATATATTTTATAATTAAGAAGTTTATTATAAAATGAGGTGGGTGAAATAAATAATAATTAAATAATTAAAAATAATTAAATTAAATTATATTTTATTAATCTAAAAAATGGAAAGAATTTTGATTATAATGAATGCCTTTATACAGTATCTCTGCAATGATCAACTCTATAACGTATGCACCTGTCAAAATGTACACGCCTCTTCATCTATCTTTTATTTTATTTTTTCTACTTTTAGATATGCACAAACAAAACGTGTCTTAATAGCTTCAAAACGGCCTCAACGACTTTTTCCACCTTGAGACGGAGAAAACGACGACGTTGAAGAAGCTGACGAAACACTTCCAGAACCACCGGTTGTTCCAAAGAATAAATCCGATAAGTAATTTCCCAGATCATCAGGGGCAAATCTGACAATTCCATTTCTCCCGATGTCTCTGCCAACTACAATCCGATATTTTTCATAAAATTCCCGGTACACCGGAACTAGCTTTTTCGCCACCGAAACTTTAATCTCGTCTCTTAATTTAGAGTCCGGCACCACCCATGAGCTCTGCTTCTTATACGCTTCCTCGAAAGCGGAGTTAAATTTCTTAAAATACTCTGCCGCTTGATGAATTGTCATCACCGCCGTTGAGTTATTATTCTCCGGCGAGGAAGCGAAAACCTTGCTCCACCCCATCCTCTCGTAGTTCAAAGCGTACTGTTTCACCTTGGTCTCGTGCTTCACTATCCAATCGTCGCCGATGAGTAATTTCAAGCTGGATGTACGAACTTTGTTAACAACATATTGAAGATTATTGGCTAGAAACAGATAAGAAAGAGCCACGTCCTTGTAAAGCTCCGCTTTGCCATCGAGTTTGCAGAGTAAAACGAGGATTAGCCAAGCTAAACGTACGGAAATCGCCGACGATGTTCCATCCTGATCAGGCTCAGGGCTACTGAAATAAGATTCTGGTAACGGAGACGGTATCGTTAACGGCCAATCAGCGACTATATCGGACAATAGGCCGCTGTAATCAGATAAGAAAGCGATGTAGTTCATTACATATCTCGTTAGCGGGTGGACCCCACCTCCAGGCAATGGCGTTTTTGAATTGTCTTTTGAAATAGCCGACTCGAAGTCGGTTAGCATTGTACGCACTCCTTCCCCGAGTTTGATTAAAGAGTTAACGGCCTGTGAACGGATGTCAGAGGTTGATTCATAGTCGAAAATGGATTCAATCTCCGGCCAAAGATCAGCAATTGCTTCGTAGAGGTCGAGAGTGCGGAACATTTTCTCAGGAGTTTTCTTGCACTTTGCTACATTTTCCGGGAATCCAAACAAGGCTAAAGCACCTTCTCTTGTAATCTCAGTAAAACAAGATTCTCTTATCGAAACAGAAGCAGAAAAGACATAATCACAGAGAATCCTTTCTCCATAAAACAATGTTTTAACCGCCACCTTGACTGCATTTAACCAGCTTTTGATTTTCAACTCCAATACTTCCCAATCCATTTTTTGAATCTGCGAGAAATTCAATCTCTCAACACCAAGATTATACAAAGCCTCATCAACAATCGATTTTCGAACAATTTTATAAATCTTAAAACACTCTTTTGCATAACCAGAAGCAATCATACAATCTGCAATCGCCTTCAAATCCGCCATGGCCATCAAAGAAACTCGCTCCACTTCAGAAACCGTGTCACCATATCTTGAAGATTCATCTTCCGATTCATCTTCAAAATCCGAAACACTAGATCTTGATACTGATCTAGAAGAATGACTATGGCTAGAAACTGATTCCGGATCCAAATGGTCGCGATTGAACTTCAAGATCTGGTAAAACTCTTTCTCAAGTCTTTTCATAGCAATTTGCATAAGATTTTGAGCTTTAACGAGTTTTTCAGAAGCCGAGTTTTCATTAATATAGTAATGCATAGCAGACTGTAATTCTTTAATAGAATTAAGATATTGTTTAGCTTCAAGACGATTTCCAGTGAAAAGAGAAGTGATGTTACAGTAATTGGATGAAGTAGAGGAATCAGAATTATCCCATTTGGAAATGAGTAAATAAGCATTTTCTATATTTTCATCCATTAATGAATCAGAGAAATTGGTATGGCAATGTTGTGGTGATCGCATCGGAGAACTTGAAGGTGATGGCTTAAAGAAAATGCTCCTCATACCTTTTCTCGGCATACAGGGAGTTCAAGATTTTCAAGATTTGGAAATGAAAGTGAAAGAAATAGAGAGATAGAGATGGCAGTTGAGGTTGAGGTTGAAAGACGAGTTCGCAATTGTTTGTTTCACTTCGGAAAAGTATAGGATTTGGGGGGTATTTATAGAGGAAGTGAGAGAGTTTTTTACTGCGTATTCGAGAGTCTACGCGGTGTATGTGTTGTGGTGTTCGTTTCTGGATGGCTTTTTCTTTGTTTTGTATGAGTCGTCCTTTTGGGAAATAAAAAATGAAAAAGGGAGGAAAGGGCGTTAAAAGGATGATTTTGCCGGCGAAAGAAATAGGCAAGAAAATGCTTCTTTTCCCATTGCCTAATGGGTCAAAAAGGATTTCGTTTTTGTTGTTTTCTTTCTTTTCTTTTCTTTTTTTAATTTAAAGGATGACAAAATATATAAATTTTATAAAATTCAAACTCAACCCATTTAATAATATAAATATTTATGCCATGACGAATAGGATAACATATTGATTATATCTATTTATATATTTATATATTTTTATAAAATATTTATACAATATAATTTATATTTTACATAAAAATAATAAATTAAAAAAATATTAAGAAAATAAATATATATATAATATATATAATCAAATCAAATTTACAGCAGATATTATCATTATCTAAATCTAATCTGAACTCGCATGGATATAAAAAAAAATCATCTATTCCTATTTATTAAACGAGACGAGAATTATACATCTTATTTAGTTCGAATCGGAATAAATATCTACGAATTATATCAAAATTATTATTCATAAATAATATTATTAATTATTTTATTTTTAATCATGGATATAATAAATTTATTTTTTTATTAAATATTTAATGTAATAATTCTCAAGGATAATTGAACACCTATTTTCTTTAAAATATTTTTATTAAAAAAATAATAATTAAAGTTATAATGTCACAAAATAACATCTATGCGATCATATTTTACAATTAAGTATTCGAATTTATTAATTTTTATATAATATAATGTCTCTAAAATATTATATATATTAAAATAATAAAAAAATGCAAAGTGGTTTAGCGGACATAAATTAATATACTTGTTCAAAAAAAAAAGCAAACAAAAAAAAAAGCTTAAAAGAATCATGAAATACATTTAATATGGTCTCAAGAAGTGTAAGAGAAATTGTGAAGCGCAAATAACCGTACGCTATATACAGCATATGAAGGATTTTCTTTCTCCCTGAATTTAGCTTTAGTTTTAATATTATTTATGAATTTTAAATTTTAGCAAGAAAATTCTTATATTTTAATTTTATATCACAAATATCTCTATACAAATATATTATATCACAAATATCTTATCTTTTTAAAATTGAGTTGGTTACTTAATCAATTTTAAAATATTTTAATTTATGAATTTTAAATAAGAGGATAATATTTATGTGAATAAATAGAGATTTTTTATCTTTTAGAAGAATTAAATAATATAATTATCTTAGTTGAGAATTGAATATTATATTTAAAAAGATATTCTAATAAAATGACTTCTTTTATTAAATCTATTATTTTATTTTATTTATTTATTATTTTTTCTAAGTTTTATAATTTATATAGTAAATCAGTATTATAATTTTATTATGTAATTTTAACGTGGCTAAGACCTCCAGTTTTATTATGTAAAATATGATCAAAATTACCACTTATTCATGATATTATTTCTTTTATTATTATATTGACTTGATAGAATTATTATCCAATTTTTCAATTGCTTGGATTTTGATATCGGTTAAAATTTGATTTTAAAAATTAATTTAAATTTTTCTTATTGATTCAATTAATTTAGTTTTTATATATTTTTTTATTAATTAAATTTCTCTCATTATTTTTCAACTAGTTAGGCACCTTATAAAGTTGGGTAGATTTTCTCTTCAATATAATATTTAACTTTCAACTAAGCAATTATATTATTTAATTATTTTAAAAGATACAAAAATTTATCTATTCATATAAATATTGCTTTAATTGAATAACTAACTAAATTTTAAAAAATTTTAATGAAAAAATTTTAGATCTAAATAAAAAAGATTTTACATTACAAGGATTAAAATATAATTAAATAGTTTATTTTAAAAATGTAAGGAATAATACATTGATAATTATTTTTTGAGGATTAAAATCTAATTATATAATATAATAGGGATATCTATAATACAAAATTAAGTTTTAAGAATTTTTTTTATAAATTAAAATTTAGGGATAATGAAAATATTTAACCAACATATGAATATTAGTATTCTTTTGCATTTTTATTAGTTTTCTAATTGTGTGGACAACATTTTAATTTGGAACCACCAACATATTTATAAATTAACTTTTTTTACATGAAAATGAAAATAGCGTATTTGTAATAATATATCTTTAGTTTTTCCCTCCAAAAAGTAAATAATCTTTACCACTTTCCTCAATTGTTGGGTGAAATTTGAAAAATTTTTTATCATTAAAATAAATTTAATATCACTAAATTAAGATTTGATCCGTTGATTTAACATATTTAGTATAAAATGTGAATTAATTTATAATATATTATTTTTTTAATATTAAAAAGATAAAATTGATTATGAGTTTATTATCCCGAGAAATATATATTTATAATTAAATTATGTATCGCTGTATATAATATATATTTTTTAAATAAAAAATTATCTATTTTAATTTATTTTTGCTATAAAATAGAAAGGCTATTTTTTTTATTTTTAAGGATTGACTGTAATATGTAAGAGTCTAATGAGTTAGTAAGCGAGTATACCGAGTTTTCCAGTGTACCCGTATGTAAGATTACTGAGTAATTTTGACTTTATTTAATTTGTATAAATATATGTTATAACTTTCTTAATGTAAGTGCATGATATACTATTTTCTACTACATTGAATACATTAAATAATTTATCTATATATACATACACAAGCGTATTTGTTTGGAAAATAAATCAGTTAATTATTGTGTAATTGTAATCCTTAATTATAATATAATAATTTAATTAAATAATATCACAATTATTTTTAAAATTATACTATTAATTCTTTTCAGTATTAACACTCACTTTAAATAATTTTTTTAGGCACTATTTTTTTTATTGATTCAATTTTTAAACATAAATTTGTAATCTATTATCGATTTTTATAATCAATAGTTAAAACAGTTATTTCAGATAAAATATAATTATAAAATAATTATATTAGATAAATATAAATAAATTAATATAAAAATGAATTGAATGAAAAAAAAAGAGATTTTGATATAATTTTATTTTATTATAATCATTACCCGATAGATCTAAATCTCAATTTTTCACTCATTTATTTTATTTTAAATTTATTTATTTAATATTATTTGAATTTTAAATTATTAATAAATGCATTTAGGATACTAAATAGAAATATCAATCTATTATAACAGATAAAAATAAATATGATATTGTTTGTCTATTTCTTTCTATTAATTATTAAATATTATTTGTCTCATTCATCTTTAGAGTAAAAATACATATAATTTTTTCTTAGCTATATATAAATGACTTAAAACTAATTTTTCTTTACATTAATTAATAAATACCCATAATAATAATAACCATACACTCTTCATCATATGTTAATAAATAAAACAATTAAAGGGTAAAGGTAATCAGTCTTTAATTAAGGTTTCAAAACATAAGAAAACTAATTAATTATTAATTAATATTACAACATATTATATTATAAAAGTGTTGCTTGGTAGCTCAACTTAGCTAGAAAATCTGTTTCAAAATAGTATTAATTAAGCATTCCAGCTATCAAATCAATTAACTGGACATCAGTGCCTGTTGTTTTGTGTTTGGAGCTATTTGAATAATTTAGTCAATTTAACGACAAGTCGTATTGAAAGAAATTAATTAGGTGAAAATAGTATAAGAATAACAAAGTTTCTCAAATTAAGAAAGTGCCTTTTAAGAACATTTTGCCCCTCCGGCCATGCATTGCCCTATTTATTTGAACCAATCATCTTAATTATATTGCCACAAAACCATAGTTTTATAATTACTATGTGATTCTAGAAGCCAAAAATATATTTATGCATATAATTAATTAATTAATTACAATGCAAGTTTTATTGAATTACTATTCTTTTTCATTCTATGAAGTTTTTCTCTTCTTTGATTTTGTTTATCGATTCAAAGGAGTTTGTTCAAGTAATTTGCTTAATGGTTGATTATTATTAAAATGGTAGTCTCAATTTTTATGTTTTTGATTTAGTATATTATAAAATTATAGTTTTAAAAAGAAAAGAATCTACTATACAACTTTTATAAATTAATATCTATAAAATAATAATTTTTACTATCATAATATGAATTAATATGTTAAATTAACAATTTCGATAAATTAATAAGATAATATTTTTTAAAATTTTTTTATATAATTATATGATCTCATTTATATTATAAATTAATAATTTAACAATACTGTATATATAATAAATTATAATAATTTATTAAAATATGACTTCTAAAAATTATTTTAAATTTAAATAATGATATTCACATTTTTTTTCTTTTTATTTAATTCATATTCAATTTATTATTTTTTTTTCAATTCATTTAATTCATATTCAATTAATAATATATTTTTTCATTGTAATTAATTCAATTATATTTAATTGATTATATTTTTTTTCAACTTATTTAATTCGTATTAAATTGATTATAAGACTAATAAAATATAATAAATTTTTGATTAATTAGATATATATCTATTAAATTATAAATACTCTTTTTAAATTAATAAATTATTAATTTATCATTTAATTAATATATATTTTAATTAATAGAATTTATGAATATTAAGAGTATTAATTTATAGTGGTTATAAAGTATTATCAAACTTTAAATTTAATTTCATGTATTGTGAAATATAAACTTGACATTAAACTATTAATTTAATTAAGCATCTTTTAAATCAAGAAAAAATTAATTAGAGAAAGTAAACTAAATTAATTCATCTCAAAACACTACTATTTTTTGGATATTAGGAATGAAAAATTATTAAGTAGGATTAGAGTATACTCTTTTTAAAATTGAGATTCTATTTATATAAAAATATATTAAAATTGAGACACACCCGTATAAATTCAATTTTATTGAATGAAAAGAATATATTTTTATTTTATCTAATAATTTCTCATTAAGAATTCTCTATTTTATTCAAAAATTAAAGGACCAATCGATGAAGTTGCGATCATCATTATTCAATTCAATAATTACATGCAGATGATAACTAGGGAAGCAATAGTGTTAGTTAACTAATTAAGTATTTAATCAGCAATTATGTAATTAATATATATATATATAATTGAGGCATTACTAGGGGAAGAATGTTCTTGATTTTGTTTTTTGCTCTCCGAAGATTGATTCATAATTAAGTCCAAAGGAAAGATATCGTTGCTGAGTTGATTAGGTCAAAATTCAATAGAATACATTAGATAATTGCTGAGTTACTTATAATTAAAAATTGAGAAAGTATTGTATTTTTCGTTAATCCCTTGAATCAGAGCGAAAGTAAAAAATTATATTAGAAGAAGTCAAAATTAATAGAATATTAAATTAAAAATTCAATTAAAATTTTTTTTGAAGATCAATTAAAAAATTATATATATATATATATAGTAGATCAGGACTCTCCTAATTTTTCCTTAATTATGCATCTGCCTTGAAGACATTAGTATAAAATGATAGTTAAATTTTAATCATATGAGTTAAAGGACATGAGAAAATATGTTATTATTAGATATTGGACTTTCTATATGTAAGCATATACATAAGACAAAATTAGATGCATGCCATTAGATAAACTCATCTTCACTGTAGCTATAATTACAAATTAGGAATATAAAGTGAATTTATTTAATAATTTATTTTCTTGGGCTAATTTAATTTTTTTTGTAATCTAAGTTAATCATTTTTCTTTTCATTTATTGGGTTAAATTTTTGTGATTTCAACTAAAATAAAAGCATATTATATATATAAACTCCAACAGTCCAATAGTCAATTTTCTTTAATTTATTAACTTTTGACTTCAAATAAAGTGTGATATATGTGGGGAAATTTATAAGTGCAACCTTTATCTTATTATTTAATAAGCTTATAAGTTATAACCCAAGTTTGAAAACTTGAAAATGTCCTCAGCACCAAGTTTTGGATATCAAAGGCTATTTATGAGATGATAAACAATTGGTTTTGGAGTTTGAATAGTTTCAGCATTGGTGTGCTGATTCATTTATTAGTCATGAAAAATCTTGCAAGTAATAAAAGAATAATCAAAGATAACACTGTTGGAGTATAAAATATAAATATATAACTAGAAATGTTCAAATACACTTAAAAAAAGTTTTTTTTTTTTTTTTAGTAGTTTGAGTTGTTTTCAAATTAATTTGCAAGTTTATATTAACTTTAGATTTTCATCATACAAATTCATGAATATATATATAGATATATATATGTACACTTATTTTTATTTTTATTAATTTTTTGGGATTTCAAACTTTTAGTAATTAATTACTTAACCAACCTAATTAAATAATTAATTATTTACGTATACCCCTTGTGAGACATGCTTGCGTCTAATGATTTGTTAATGTGTAAGTGGGTTGACCAGAGAATTTGATTCTCAGTTTTTCACCCTATATATTTTAGGTATATTCAATACATTTGTTAGGTGTGAAAATAGGTATAGATTTTATAAAATTTAAATTTAATTATTTAAAAATAAAAATATTCATTTCACTCTCTGCTCCATTTTGGAGTGAGGTGATACGAATAATGGAAAAGAGAGGATAGGGTGGATAATATCCTTTATATTATTTTTTTTTTATTTTTAATGTTATTTTCTTATACATATTTATTCATTTATATATTTTTTTCACATATTCATACAATATAATTTATATTTCACATAAAAATAATTAAATATAAAATAAATATAAATATAATATTAAAAATTAAAAAAATATATAATATATATAATCGGATTAGATATCCTATTTTAATTCGATTCAAAATAAAAAAATTATTCCGTTTCATTTATTAAATGAGACGATATTACTTGTCCTATTCAAAATGGACAGATACCCGATGAGACAAGCAAAATTATTATTCATAAAATTTATCATAAACTTTATATCTTTTCGTAATTATATTTTATTTTTAGAAAATAAATAATTTTACTTCAGTTTGAAAAATTTGCTACAATTGTATAAAAATCAAAACTAATAAAAAATTAATTGTCTATTAAACAAAGTTACTCCAAACTTTATATTTTTTTTTGCAATTATATTCATTTTAAAAAAAAAATATAAATTTACTTAAATTATACCCTTTTGTAAACCCTAGTTTAGGAATATATTTTTATTATATATTAGTCAAAATCTAATTAAAATCTTAAATTTGATTTGTTTTTAATTTATAACACACTATTTTTTTATATTCATGAGAAAACTTATTAAACTTGAATAAATTGAATCATACAAATGTCATCAAAATTTATTTACAAGTGGAGATTGAAATATTATTTTTGTTATATATATAATTAATTTTGAATGAATATAAATTAATCGTTTTGGTTTAATTGGAATGTTTCATTATCACTACCTCTAAAAGTATTTATAAGAGAACGAGTTTTCAAAATATTTAATGAGAATTTTATCACTTATTATTTAGAGGGTGATTCATTTATTTATAAAAAAAAATGAAATGTACGGACTCTTTATTATAAGTAGAAACCATTGATTTAAATAAATTTTTTGTTACAAAATCAAACATTACTACTAGTTAATCTATCAAAATGAGTTAAAACTATCAATTGTAAGTGAATTTTGAAAAAAAAAAAAAACATGTTTAGTAATTAATTGATATACTTAAATAAATAAAATAATGTTATCCTAGCAATAATATATTATTATTATTAGCAATTTATTTTATTTGTGAAATTCTATACTAAAGATTCAATGCATGCACATAATTTTGACCTTATTACACATTAAGCCAACCGGCCATTGCCAATTTTTGCTTCACAGTTACACTTACCTAAAAAAAAGTATTGTTTGAGTTCACATTTGAATCTTAATGTTGAATTTATGACCTGATAATCATATTTTTCAACTTATGATATAATAATTAATTATTAAAAATAAAAAATAATAATTAATATACATACCATTATATTAAATAAAATCAATATCATCATATTTCATAAAAAAAAAAATTATTAATCAAAAATAACACTTAATTTCATCTGCGTAATTTATTTTTAAAATATCTTTAATATCATTTATAATCTCTTAATATGAAATATTTTATAAAACTCGATCACGATTTAAAATAATTAATTTAAATTATTTTAATAGTTTTACATTGGGCCTTATAAACCTTTGCATTTTCACATTTATCCTCCATATGGCATAATAGTTTCAGTAAACACTTAAAATTAATCCTTAAACTCCTACAGGTCCTTACCCTGATTCCCAAGTGAAATGTTCTAAGCACAAGAATTCATTTTCTTTGCAAAATATGTATTTTACTAAAGTTTCTTTCTTCATCACTTGATTGCTTAAATTAATGGGACTATCTATGACCCATTCCTTAGACAAATTAATTTAAGTAGCAATGACCCATTAAACTTTCACTTTTATTCTCTTAATTAATTACTTAAAAGAAACAAATAAGACAATCTTTAAGCCTGCTCTAATTTAATGCCGGAAATATTTTCTTATTTGTTTGCTTGCTGGTTTAGTTAATTAAGATTTTTTTATATAGTACCTAACTTAACTAGTGATTAACAAATTAGAGTCATGTGAACCATGCATGATTTTTTATATATATATAATTAAACTCCAAATGCTAGTGATTTCACAAATTTCTAGTTAAATATTTCTTACTATTTTTTTTATTAGCATTGAAGAAGGAAATTTAATATTGGTGAATTTCTGACTCATCAATGGATTTTTTTTATATCAACGATAAATTTTAAATCTCATTGATAAAATTAATACTCAAAAGAATTAGTATTTTTTTTATTATGTAATCAAATTACAAACATATAATATAATAATATAAAAAGGAAAATTCATTAAAAAAATTTAACAAAATTTTTTAACGTTTTGGAATTTGCTATTGGGATATTTCAGTTGCTAAATATTATAAATGGTTAAACTTTGTCTTTTATGCTATGAAATAGACAAATTTTTATTATTGAATTATTTAAAAATAATTTTAGGTAAGTTAGGGATTCAATCCACATGCCATTTTTTAAGAAAAAACAATGACAACAAATAATATATAGGATTATTATTCTCAAATAAGAAACTAGTAGGAATTGTAAATGTGTGGAATTTTTTTTTTCTTTTTTAAATGTTGGATTTGTATAGACATGAGCAGCGGGATAAGATCCAAATTCTGACTCATCTTGTTATTTATTTTTTTTCTCATTATTTGTTTTATTCCATTGTCTCTTATAGACCATCACGTTTAATATATATTTTCTTCTTATAAAATTTAAATTCGAAAAATTTATTATCATTTAAGAAAAAATATAACTAAATATCTTGTGATTTTACGCTTTTAGCATTCGGAATTTATATTTTTTTTGGTGACAATTCATGGCCTATTATTTTTCAGTTAAACACTTTAATAATATTTTAGTTAATATCATTAATATTATTATCATGTCATACATATGATGCCACATCATCGCCATGTGGACAACATATTAATAATATTAACACCGTTAGTAAAATATCATTACATTTAAAGTGTCTAACAATGAAAATTATAAGTTCTGAATTATCAAAAAAAAAAATCACAGACCCTAAATACTAAAATACAAAATCACATGTTATTTATCTGTAATTTTCCCTATTATTTAACTTAGCAAATTATTGGGAGGAAACTAATTAATTATAGTTAATTAACAATTACACTATTTGTCAATCTTAAAAAAAAAACAAATAGTTGTCATACTTCAGCCATCACATTGAATGTTTATTTTATTATTATCGTTATTAATTTATTTAGATTTTCTTTAAGAGGTTGATACTGCAGGTATGATTAGTTTTTAATTTTATAATGAAAGTTGATTATCCTTTTTAATTGCAGTCACTGCTAACTTAAATTAGTGCATTATATAAAAGTTATAGGTTGCTTTTGCCTTTTGTTTATAAATTGAACTAAAATTATTATTTAGGATCCAATAAAAGTAGAGATTGCTTATATATATATTGATATTAATTAAGGAATTCAAACAATAAATTTTATGGACTAATGTTTAAATTTTTATAATTTTATCACCAATTTCTGACAGAATATAAATATGTTTAAATTTATTTATTTATGTTAATTTATATTATCATATTCAAAATTGTTAGTAATTAAGATGAAATATATTTTATTATATCAATTTTTCATGTGTAACAAAAGAAATAAACTAATGAATAGACTCAATTTTAGGTTTGAATTTTGGCCAAAAGTTTAATATGGGTTTTGAAAAAAAAAAAATTTGGTCCAATTAACTCAATTAATTTAATTTTTGGTTCAATTTGGGGCATTTCTATTAAATTAAGATTAACAGAGTTAAATGAAGTACTCATTTCATATTTTAAATAATAAAAAAAATGTTAAAATTAAAAATATATATTTTAAATAATTAAAACTACTAAAATTTAAAAATTTAATTTTGTTTTTAAAAAGAAGAAGATGAGCCCTCGTGAAACCCATATTTGCGTCGTCCAATTTGCAGAGGCCATTCGCATGGAACAAACTAACAAATCCATCCAAAAGTAATAATCAAATAACTTGCATATATACCCGTACTAAAACAAACTAAAATGCATAAAAATCAATCACTAAAACCTCCATAAAACTTGTGATTTATTAAGACTTTGTTTGGTTGGATGGAAGTGGACAGAAAAAAAAAATTATATAATTTTTTTTATTTGATTAGCTAAAAAAAAAAAAAAAAGAAATAAGTGGAAATGATATTTCCTCGTTTAAATTTTAGATGCTAAAAATTTATCTCCATAAAAAAATAGAAGAAAATTATGATCTTATAAGATGTGAAAAATTGAAGTAACAATAATATCATTTATTTGCTTCCCATTTTCCTTCATACAAGAAAAATAAATTTATGTTTATCTCTTCTCTTGATCCAAATAATATAAAGAAAATTCAATTTTTTTTTTTTTAATTTTATCTTTATTTTTTTTATTTAATTTTCCTTCATTTTCTCTATATAATTAATTATCAAATAAACTTTTTGAACTTGAAAATTTACTTTTCATACAAAAAAGTAAATTTATATTTATCTCTTCTTTTGTGTAAATCGAAGATCCAAATAATATAAAAAAAAAATTAAAATTTTTTTTATTTTATTTTATTTTTATTTTTATTTAATTTTCTTTATTTTTTCTATATAATTAACGTATCAAATAAAGCCTAAGAATTTGAAAATTTACTTCATGTAGAAATATTTGGTCTTGTTATATATCTTCAATTGCAGATAAATAGACCGAAAAAAGGCGAGAGTCATGAAGAAAAGCTATTTATTGAAATAATTCTACTAATTTGGTATGAAAAAGGTATCTATTCCATATTCTTATTGAAGGTGCTTTAATAGATGATGATGGAGAAGAAGTTGAAGAAGAGAAGAAAAGGGTTTTCTTTGAGAAAGGACTTGTAAAGATGAGAGAGCCCATATCTGGGAACATTTTATTTTTATTTTTTAAGTTTAATATTTTTATTATTTTTAAATTTTAATAATTTTTTATTATAAAAAAATAAAATGGATCTCACTTTACCCATCTTCACCATTTATACAAATGGCTCCTTTGCTTTTGTCTAAATAAAACTTGAATTGAGCCGAAATCAAATATTAAAGGTCTAATTGAACAAAAAAAAAATTTTAGCACTAACATTAAACTTTTGGGTAAATTTTAATGACCAAATTGAGCCTTTTCCTCTCAATTTAGTAATTGCTTAATAATTAACTAGGTGAACCACAAGTTAGGAATATTAATTGTTTTTCTCTCTTTCCATATATAACGTGATGGGGAATAATATTAAACCTAGCAGTCGATCTGTTTAAGATCCAAAGTGGTGAATTTAGTTCATAATAGAATAAGGCAATCGAGGAGATCTAAAGGATTAGGATGAATCCAACACATTGAGGCTTCGTCTAATTAGGAGATATGCTTATTAATTTTATGCTCGCCAGTTTGAGGGCAAAAAAAATATCATCGCCCAATTAATAAGAATATTCACTTTACATGAGCTCGTCAAGAGCTAAAAGTGAATCAGAATAATAACCGAGACATGAAGAACTCTCTTTTTTTATTAAATTCTATTGACATGGTATTATGTCATAGAGCTGCATCGCTATATAAGTTTGACTCATAAATTATTATTTGCCACATGACATAATCCACATGGAGCAGTGTGATACAAATATATTCAGCCAGATAACTTATCATGCAATTTAATAAGAGACTATATATATACTGACATAATCATTCTCACCTCTCCGCTAAGTAAATGACAGTGAGAGACGTGACATCCTGATCATATCAGAACATTGAATCTTACTAATATAAATAGAAATAAATCTCATTTATTGCCTCATACACTAAAAAAAAAAAAATACTTAACTCTCATGCTTACTAAAGCTCTGTTAATTACTTTCAATTATACTCCCTGATTTAGGTATAGAAGTGTTTTTGCCCAGTTAAAGTTCTGTCCTCTCATGCCTCTTGTCTTACTTTTATGGATTCATTCACCACCCACAGCGAAATCAAACTCAAGCCCCAAGTTAAGAAGACACCTCATCATTTGAAGGGCTCAATAGCTTATCATAACCCATTCTAAATCTATTAGAATAAAATTTTTAAAATAAAGGTTATAATTTTTTTTTAATTACAAAGTCATACCATTTTTATATTTAAATTGATGGAGTCATACATTTTTTATGGGAAAAAAAAAACGGATAAAAAAATATCTCCATAAAAGGAAAAATGAACAATATATTATATTATCTTGGGATAATAAAAAAAATCTTTGCTAAAATAAAGTATGAATGGAGAAACACTATATAACATATTCAACTAGACAAAGCCTAGGATTTTAATGATTGGACCGTCCAACTAATAACATATTAACATATCTACTAGAAGGTACAGAGAAATTAATTCCAGAAGAAATTTCAAATACAGTGTGTGAGAGATAGAAAATTGATACAGGTATCGTTGACAATAGCAGATTCTATGTACTTGTGTAGAAATTATTCATCACCACATAAGGCAATTGCAAAAGAGGGGAATTATTAGGAACACATAGTTCCTATCTTTATTTTTTTAGAGTAAAAAAAAGAGGGTTAGGTGGGTAATTAGTAGCTAACTAACCTATCAATTCAATATTGTTAAAGACACGGAAAATATTCATTTATAATATTTATTAAATATAAATAGAAAAAAGTATATTCTTATGTTATCAAAATTATTCGGAGGAAAGTAAATACACCGCATCTAATGAAAAGACAAGTCCTTGCTCCCTGCAATTTTTAGTATGATGACAGAGACTGGCTATGGCCTATAGCCTTCAAATTTTCAAATCACTGATGATCACATTTCATGTAAATGTGAATGGTTTAGCTAGAGAGAATTAATTTCTTTGAAATGGGAAAGTGATGGAAAACGTGTATTTCTAAAGAATATCTTAAAATTTGTAACTTACCTAATATTCCTTCCATAACAAGATTTCAATAAAAATTTTATTTATGATTGCCAAAATCTGTTAAATAAAAAAAAAATTTAAACCGAATCAAGAATCGATTTGATTAATTTTTTAAATTTTATTTTTAAAAAATCGATTAAAAAATTAATAAATCGGTCAAATTAAATTAATTTTTTCAATTTGAGCGGATTATTTTTTTAATTTTTAATTTTTTATTAAAAATAATAAATATCAAATTATATTTATTTTTATCATATATATAATAAATATCAAATTATATATTGATTTTTTCAGTTTAACTAAATCGACTGAGATCAAATTTCTGATCTTTTAATTTTTTATTTTCATCGATTTTTTAACGGTTTCGATTTTAAAATCAATGATTTTATATAGAGGATTTCATTGCTGAAGCTAACTGTTTATATACAAATCCAAAGGAAAAGAAAATACTTGTTAATCTTCTAACTAACTAGAACAGAATTCTTAACTAATGTTGCTGACTGTGATAGTCACTCTAGCCACATGCTAGAAGCTAGCTCAACAACTTAACAACTGGCTTTAACTGTTTCTGTTTTATATAACAACTTCATTTTCTTCTTCAATAGATTTCTCTCCATCACCTGGATTGTCACATTGGCAATCTGTCAACATAGTAGGTTATTTCAGAAATACAATTGGACAAAAAAAAAATTATAGGCCTAAATAGTTAAGAATTTAATACACTCATTAATTACTCATCAATACCACAACTTATTAAGAATGTGAAAAATTATTAAATTAAATAAAAATATATTTTTTTTACTCGTATAAAAAGAGAATATATGATTAAAATAAAAATATATTCATGTAAATTATTTTTACGATAATAGTAGTAGTGTTTTTTTTCCAAATTAATAATTTTTATAAAATTATTATTTTCTTTTGTCATTGACATTGAAAGTTAATAAAAAAAGAATTAAAAAAAAAAGTCATTTCTATTTGCAATTATTATCTCTATATGAACATATCATATATAGTATAATTTTTTTATTTAATTTTTTATATGTAAAATATCTGGTATCTAAATAAATATAAAAGTCTCTCTCAACAATTACTTCTAAAGCTTGCGAACATATATAAATTAAATCTTTTTGGTTCACAGAGACCGCATAGCGCAGTGGATTAGCGCGTTTGACTTCGGATCAAAAGGTCGTGGGTTCGACTCCCACTGTGGTCGCTAATTAATATTATTTTATTTCCATTATGCTATGTTTGTGGGCCCTTAAGACTTTGGTTGGTTGTTTTGATTAGGCCTTAGGACCCAGCATTTACGCCTAATCCTTGTTTGTCATAAATGATACTTTGTTTTTAAGAAATATTTTTTAAAAAACTTAATTTTCTATTGTTTAGTTTAATTAAAATATTTAAAATTAATTAAAAATTATAATTTATATGGCTATAAAAATATTTAAACTTATAAAAATTTCATATTATTTTAAATTATTATTAAATATAAAAAATACAAAATAATTTAATTATGTTGATCTCTGTTGAATTGATAAACATCTTACAATAGATAATAATAGTGATTAGTAAATTAATAAATATATATTTATATTTTTTTTGTATTATAGTAAGTTTTATAAAATTAAGAAAACGATTTTCTTAACAATATTATAATTTTCTCTTTGATTAAGAAAATAATTTAAGTTGACTGATTTTTTTAATCCCTCCAAATGCCCTAAAATATTTTCTGCAAAACAAAAGAGGGGAAAATTTTCGTGAAGAAACTTTTACCATTGAAATTAACTGTTATAATGCAAATTCACACAAATTAGAATGATAATTTTATTCATCTCTCTGATTAACTATTTTATTTTAATATGAATGAGATGGACAAATTAACCGTTTTATCTCAATCTGAATGGGATAGGCAAATTTTTTATTTTGAATTTATTTTGAGTTCAAATCAAATTGGTAATATTCATTTCGAATCACACACACACATATATATATATATATATATTAAAGAAAAATAAAAAATATATATATAAATAAATATTATCCGATCTGTTATTCTTCCAGGCTCGATATTTTTATTTTAAATGAATTGAGTTTATGGTATTTTTTATTTATAAATAAATTAAATTCAAATTTTACAGATTAAATGAGTGCAATTTTGAGCTATAGCAGAGCTTTAATGGCTGGTAAATTATAATTAGTTTATTTGTGACTTTGGTCTATTAAAAGGTCATGAGACATGTTTATTGTTCTTTCGTTTATTCCCTCTCAAACCCTAAATTCAACACTAAAATTTTCATTTGAAAAATATTCATATGTTTGTTTTACCTTAAAATCTAATGGTGAGCTTAGAGAGATTAGAATTTGTTGCTTAAGCTCTACCATGGCTAAACGAGTAGAAAGGAAGGAGGATCTAGAAGTGAGTTGGTTATGATATGGGGGTTTAGTGGATTTTCCATATTTGCGTGCTAGTGTACTCTTTGTTAATGGCTAATTGTTGCAAAGAGAGAAAGAGAGTCAAATGAGATTTAACACAGACTCAAAGTAAAATTAGACCCAATTGATGTTGAAATGAAATTTCTCGGTTAAACTGATAAAAAGATCATTTTGGACTGGAGGTCAAATTGAAGAGGGAAATTGAGCATTTCTCTCTTTATTAATAACGTTTTATTTTAGCGTTCGAGAGAAACCATTAATTTACAAGGAAAAATAGTTTGGATAAGCAGAGATTTCCACTGGTTCTAAATTTTGGAGAATCTAATGGAATTGTGAGATGAAACTGTGATGATTCTTTTGATGCAGGAAATACAGTTCTGTGCAGAAACTTCAGAGGCCAAATGGTGGATGGTAGGGTGTTCGAAACCATTGAATCAGATGCCTCGTAGGAAATTCACGTCATTGTTCATGAAATTCAATAGCTGTTACTCCAGGTCTCTATTGTTTCCAAGAACATCCTTAGGCAAGTTAATAGACTGGAAAAACGTGCTTCTGATTGGATTTTAATGTCCCTAGTTCTCTTAAGCATGGCAAAGAACTGACTACTCAACATCAACGATTCTTTCTCCGGAAAATGAAAAAGGCCTGGCGTTTCCGTCTAAACAAAACATGAAGGGATAGCAGTTCGAAACTATAAAAGGAGTGTTGGGTTGACACTTACAAACTCATTTAAGTTCAAATCTATAACAATAACTTGGAAAAAAGAGAGTAATTTTTTTTTATTTAAAAATTAAATTCAACTTGAAAATTTAAACACAAATTTTTGCTATAACATCTTCTAAGAGGAACACAAAAACCACCTTCCACTGTATAACCTTACACTTTAATGGCATACTTCCTCGTTGGAAAATATATCTCCCTCTTCTTCTCACGCTCTGTCTTCAGAGATGCCTATAACATAACAAAAGGCAAGAACAAGTCAACAACAATCCATAAAAGCATTACATAACGAGGCATATTATATATCAGGAGGATAAGATATAATTTTGACCATGTCGTTTAGTTTTAAGAGCACATTAACTTTTAATATTTTTCGAGGTATAATTTTGACCCTAACGTTATTAAAATTTATAATTTCGACCCTTTGACCATTGACTTTTCTCCCTGGGCCCCACAAGGATTAAAAAAGTAATTGACAAATTACAATTTAGTCCCTAAAATTTTATTTATTTAAAAAAAATATTTTTTTAAATTAAAAATATAAAAAAATAAAATAAATTAATAACTAAATAAAAATTAATTATTTTATTTATTTA
>CANXYC012266105.1:0-10234 GCA_948193065.1 Aleurites moluccanus
GATAAATTTATAAAACCTCAAAAAATTGCAAAATTACAATTTAGTCCCCCGATTACCAAAAATTCCAAACTTACCCGATTGAGTCCTAACTGACTTCAAACCAATTCTAGGCCTAAAAATTAGGTCATATAACATGCATATGTATATATTCCATGCATTCACATATCATATTAACACATCATAAAGAAAGGAAAATAATTTCTCTAAAGGTCCCTATCAGGATTTAGGCTAAGGTGTTACATTTAGTTTGATCCTTATCTGGTTCAAGATATAACGTAGACTTTATTAGGATATGTAATACCCTATAAATTCCTAACTCATATGCATGAACTAATTCTCAGTTTGTGGTTCATTAGTCTTGAAATGATGGGAAATAATTTTAGAGACACAGTTAGAAAGCGAAGTTTATACTTTTTCGGAAAGCGGGCCGAGAAATAAGCAATCCGGTCAACAGAAGAATTTCTAAAGTTGATATAGGGGTAAAAGATCACCATAATTTATGTGTAATTTTGGTAAAAATAAAGAAGTGAAAATCATTTAGGAACATTGAAAAAGTAACTAATGGCAAAATAGTAAATATAAGGAACTTTAAGGAGTAAAAATTTATCGGTCGGGGTTACAGAATGACTCCATAACTATTTTTATAAATAAGTATAAATTAAAATAAGCCTATTAATTCCCCACTTTAAAATCTAATTCCTGACAAAATTGACATGATAATTTAAAGAAGATTTTAGACCAAAGTGTGATGGATAGAAATTTGGGGATCTAATTATAATTTGCCATTTGATTTTTGTATATATTTTACACTTAGACAAAAATGGCTTCATCTTCTTCATTTGTTCTTGGTTGTCCGAACCACTCTCTCATTCTTCTTCTTCATTTCTTACAAATTTCTTAAGAGAATTGATGGAAAAGTTGAGTATTCATCTAGCTTTATCTATTTCTATCATCAATTTGTACAAAGGAGCAAAGGAAACCAAGGTGTGAGGGCTTGAAGATTTCGGCCATTTCTTCAAAGTTGAGTTAAGGATTAGTTTGTTTGATTTTATTGATTATTTAGATGTTATTTAGGTTGAATTAGATGGGTTTGGTGTTATATTGCATCAATTAATGCAAATTTGTAGAAATCCCTAATTTGCCTATTTAGATTGAAGTTGTAAGAAATCATTTGATAATTAAGAGTTAGATTTTGTTAATTGATATTAGAATTAATCAATTGGATGTGAATAGGAAACTAATTGATGGTTTATTTGATGTAGAATTGAAATTGGGATCAATGTGCTCTATATAGCTCATTTGGTGAATTGGCTTGTTCAAAGTGATTTGAAGCATTAGGTGAGTCTATAATGCATCAAATAACATGCCTAATTGATTGAATTGATGATTGGAATCCATCCTTGAAAATCCATTGTTGGCCAAACCATAATATACTATTCATCCCTTTGGAATTTGCTTGATTTTTCCTTGAATTCCCATGCCATTTGATCCCATTTTGATGTTGTTTAATTGTGCTTCTTTGATGCCTATACCATTGTTGATAATGTAGCTTTGTGTTGATTAAATTGGGCAAGTCAATGTTGCACCTAAACCTTGCCATTGTATGCCCACCATATATTCGATGAAATGCCTAGTTCATTTGCCTTTGGCCTATTGCTTTGTAGTCCATAGGCCTACCATTTGAATATCATTGTCGCCAGCGACGTTAGCATGCCAATTGACCTACCATTTTCCACCACCGAACAAATTTTTGTTCCATGTGTTTCTTAATTGCCAAACCATTTATCATTGATTGTATGTTATCTATAACATTGCCATTGTTCTTATTGATAATTGAATTGACTGATATTGGATTGATTGATTGGAGGATGCCATTGTTGCATAATGGTATCCCTTGTTATATTGACCCTTATGTGGTTTGACAGAGCTACCAATCCGACAGGGTAGTGGAGAAATACTATCGGCGATGTGCACATTGTATTATTGATACCCTAGCTAGGAGTGGTTATGGTCCTGGCCATAGGGTCTTATCAGCCTTATGCTTACTGATACTGATATGTTACTGGAGACCTATATGGTCCATATGGATTACTGGAGATTGTATGATTTCTTTTCATAAAGTCCATCCCTTTATCTGTCTTTCCATATGATATCGAGCCTACATTGTATTTCTTGGCTATTCTATAATCGATATCGATTTTGTACACTATAACTGTATTATTGATACCTTTATGCTATTATTGCCTACTAATTAATGTGGATGCATGTAGATACTCACCTTTTTCATTGTTTAACCATTTCAGGAGAGGAGTAGGTTGTAGAATCCCATCGTCTATCATCTGTGGATTTCTGCTATAGTCATCTGATGTATATATTTTATTTTGTATTACATTTTGGTGTTCATTATCTAGCTGCTCCATGGGGTATGTATGGGTTAGCTAGGAAATGAACATATGTATATATTGATGATGATATTTTGAGCTATATGATGATGTATGATATGATATATAATGGTTACAGCCAATTGCAGAAATTACATAATGAACTACAGAATCACATAATGGATGGTAATTAACTAAAATTGATATATATATATATATATATATATATATATATATATATATATTGTGGTTTATAGATTATGCATATGATACTGGGTTCTACGGGTGCCGGTCGCCATTGGCATCTCCTATGCCTTAGGACCATCGTGATTCGGGAAACCGGATCGTGATAAAGGTGGTATCAGAGCATCTAGGTTTATAGACTGTGAATCTAAGTTACAGATGAATAGTACTCAAATTACAGAGGAATAGTGACTAAGTACAGAATGGGTTAGAATTAAGTATACCATGGAGCATAGGATTTCCTTTGTCGTCCTTTGCTGTTATCGTCTGTTATATGTTATTATTTTACGATTCTGTCATATTTTGAGACTGTTTCCATTTTTCTCGACATATTACAAAGATGTTTGACGATAGAGACAGAGATACTAGGGAGGCAGAGGTAGCCTTCAATGAGTCATTGGTTAGGGAGATTACTATATCAGAGGGTCCATCTTGTTCCCGATGAACTACAGAGGGTATAGAGAGGGGCGATGACCCCTGGAGAGTGGAGATGATGAAGGGTTTATTGGAATTACAAAGAGAGATGGCTGAGATGAGGTGGGAGAGACAGCAGGTACCTCTACCACCTGCTCCAGTAGTAGTGCCTCCACTTGTAATACCAGAGGCAGTTTCAGTGGCACCGGCTCTTGTGCAGCCAGTTGGGGCTCAGAGAGAGCCAGTTATACAGGGAGGTCGAGGAGTGATAGAGGAGGGAGGAGTATCGATGTTTAGCTTTCTGAAGCTAAACCTATCTGAGTTCAGAGGAGATAGAGGCACTGATCCTGTAGAATTTCTCGAGGAGGTAGAGAAGTTAGTGAGGAGACTACCATGTTCAGAGTTGAGGGCGGTTGAGTTGGTTAGGCTATTGCTCAAGGGTAAGGCATGGACATAGTTTTTGATGTGGATGGAGCCTAGGCTTTATGGTGAGAACCCACCTGCATAGGCAGAGTTTAGACAGGGTCTTATTGACGAGTTCATTACAGATGGGGTGAAGACCCGTAACTTGATCCGTTTTGAGCATCTTGAGCAGGGGGACAGATCTATGGAGGAGTATGCTAAGGAGTTTATTCGGTTGAGTAGATATGCTACTCATATTGTACCTACAGAGGCTGATCTGATTAGTAGGTTTCAGATGGGTTTGCATGCTGCATTACATAATGCATTACTAGCTATAGATTTCACTTCATTGACTAAAGTGATTGACAAAGCTACACAGATGGAGGAGAAATACAAGACTGAGAAGGCTAAGAGGGACCAGAAGAGAAAAGGGGGGTCCAGGATCACATATTAGGAGGGGGGAGAGAAGCTCCCATCCTAGGCAGGCAGAGCCAGGGCCTCGATTTGAGCAGAGATCTCCAGCCAATGGTCAGAGGAGGAGATTATAGAGTAAGGGACAACCAGTAGTTCAGTAAGCACCTGCTTACTCTCAGGGTTCTTCGAGGCCAGTTACACAGGCACCCAGTATTCCTACTTATGGGTTTTGTGGTCAGAGATATGGAGAGGAGTGTTGGAGACAGACTGGTGCTTGTTTGAGGTGTGGCCTGTAGGGCCATTATGCTAACAGTTGTCCATTGAGGGCTGATCAATAGTCACCTGTCAAAGTTTCACAGCCAGTGGTACAGGCGAGTCAGAATATGGGTAGAAAGGCTACAGCTAAAGGCCGAGGCAGGGGAGGACAAGCTTCCAGTGGTAGTCAAGCTCCAGCTAGTATGGGCCAGGGCAGAGTGTTTGTTGTTAACACCCAGGATCCCCAGAGATCAGACAATGTGGTCATAGGTACTATCTTGATTCAAAATGAGATTGCTGATGCCTTATTCGATTCTGGTGCTACTCATTCTTTTGTGTCACCACATTTTGCACCTAAATTGAATAAGGAGATGAGGTTATTAGATGTGTCATTGATGATTGCTACTCCCATGGGTGATAGTGTTGATGTTGATTATTACTACCTTGATTGTATTATTGAGATTGATAATCATATCTTGTGTGTTGATTTGATTGAGTTGCATGTACTAGAGTTAGATGTTATCTTGGGTATGGATTGGTTGACGAGGCACTAGGCAGTTATTGACTGTTATCAGAAGAGAGTGAGATTTTAGCTTGAGGGGCAGCCAGAGTTTGAGTTTTAGGGTGACATTTAGGAGTTCCAAGTTAACCTGATTTCTGCTATCCAGACCAGGAGAATGATTGGGAAAGGTTGTTCAACATATTTGGCACATGTAGTGGATGTATAAAGATCTTCTATATAGTTGGATTAGATACCGATAGTTCAGGAGTTTCCTGATGTATTTCCTAAGGAGTTGCCAGGATTGCCCCTTGATAGGGAGATTGAGTTTGAGATGGAGGTGTATGCAGGCACAGACCCTATATCTATTCCACCATACATAATGGCTCCAACTGATATGAGGAATTAAAGATAGAGTTGCAGGAGCTATTGGATAGAGGGTTCATCAGACTGAGTAGTTCTCCTTGGGGTGCACCGATATTGTTTGTGAGGAAGAAAGATGGCTCCTTGAGGATGTGTATAAATTACAGGCAGCTAAACAAAGTCACAGTAAATAACAAGTATCTAATGCCTCAGATAGATGACTTATTTGATCAGCTGCAGGGTGCTAGCCATTTTTCAAAGATAGATTTGAGGTATGGGTATCATCAATTGAAAATTAGGCTGAGTGATATACCCAAGACTGCTTTTAGAATCCGTTATGGACATTATGAGTTTTTGGAGTTGCCATTCTAGTTGACCAATGCACATGCTGCTTTTATGGATTTGATGAACAGGGTGTTCAGGTCATATTTAGATAAGTTTTTCATTGTATTCATTGATGACATACTTATTTATTCCAGGAGTGAGGAGGAGCATGTGGAGCATCTGAGGATCATTTTGCAGACACTTCGGGAGCATCGGTTGTATGCTAAGTTATCTAAGTGTCAATTTTGGTTAACCGAGGTGTGCTTCCTTGGACATATGATATGTAAGGAAGGGATTAAGGTGGATCCTCAGAAGATAGAAGATGTTGCTAATTGGCCCCAACCTACCCATGTTTTAGAGGTTCATAGTTTTCTGGGTATGGCTGGATATTATAGGAGGTTTATGAAGGATTTCTCTCGGATTGCAGCTCCATTGACTAGACTGATGAAGAAACAGGAGCGTATGTTTGGATGGATGAGTTTGACCGTTGCTTATAGACTTTGAAGTATTGCCTCACTAGTGCTCCAGTGTTGGCATTACCAGTTGAGGGAGAGAAATTCACAGTGTATTGTGATGCTTCATGGATTGGTCTAGGGTGTGTGCTGATGTAGATTGGTAGGGTAATTGCTTATGCTTCTTGTCAGTTAAAGAAGCATGAAGCAAATTATCCAACTCAAGATCTAGAGATAGCAGCTGTGTATTTGCCTTAAACATTTAGAGTCATTACTTGTATGGATCAAAATGCGAGATATATACTGATCATAAGAGTCTACAGTATATATTTCAGCAAAAGAATCTGAATCTTAGGCAGTGCAGATGGGTGGAGCTTTTTAAAGATTATGACTGCGAGATTCTTTAACACCCAGGGAAGGCCAATGTAGTGGCTGATGCTTTGAGTAGGAAATCAATGGGAATTTAGCTCATATAGTGATTGGTAGGAGGCCATTGATCAGAGATATGAATAAGTTAGCAGATATAGGAGTGGAGTTGGAGTTGGGATCCTAGGATTAGAACCAGGCTCTGATAGCCCAATTTTGGGTGAAGTCACTGCTGATTGATGATATTAAAATGGTTCAAAACAGGGATCCTTATCTACTGAAGCTCAAAGGAGAGGTACATAATGGGAGGATGATAGAGTTCACAGTAGAGGATGGGGTACTGAGATGTGGAAAGCGCATATGTGCACCAGACTTTGATGGGCTACGGGATCAGATTATGAGAGAGGCTCACTACTCAGTATATAGTCTACATCTAGGGATTACCAAGATATACCATGATCTGAGAGATGTTTATTGGTGGCCAGGAATGAAGAGAGATGTAGCTCAATTTGTGTTTAAATGCTTAGCCTGTTAGCAGGTTAAGTTCGAGCATCAGAAGCCATCAGGGCTACTTCAGGAGATTGAGTTGCCATAGTGGAAATGGCAACAGGTGACTATGGATTTTATAGTTGGTCTACCGAGGACTTCGAGGAGTTATGATTCTATTTAGGTGATTGTTGACCGGTTGATGAAGTTTGCTCATTTTCTGGGGGTTAAGACCAGCTACATGGAAGCTCACAGAGTTCCATTGATGATCATATCTGACAGAAGTACATAGTTCACATCTCAATTTTGGCAGAAGTTTCAGGAGGCTGTGTGTACCCAGTTATGGTTCAATATTGCTTTCCATCCGCAGACTAATGGGCAGTCGGAGAGGACGATCAAGACTTTGGAGGATATGCTCAGATTGTGTGTTATGGATTTCAAAGGTAACTGGGATTATTATCTGCCACTAATAGAGTTCTCCTATAACAACAGTTTTCACTCTTCTATTCTTATGGCTCCATTTGAAGCACTATATGGTAGGAAGTGAAGATCTCTAGTGTGTTGGGTGGAGCCAGGAGAGAAGTAGCTAAAGGGGCCAGAGTTGATTAGATAGACTATGGAAAAGGTTCCTATAATCAGAGAGCGGATGAGGACTGCCTTCAATAGGCAGAAGAGTTATGCTGATCCGAAGAGGAAGGATGTACATTTTGGTATTGGTGATCATGTCTTCCTTAAGGTCTCACCGATGAGGGGGTGTTATGAGATTTGGGAAGAGGGATAAGTTATCACCAAGGTTTATAGGCCCATTTGAGATACTTGATAAGATTGGTAATGTGGCCTATAGATTGGCTCTTCCACCCAGTATGAGCCATGTACATCCAGTTTTCCATATATCTATACTGCAGAAGTATATATCGGATCCATCACACATTTTGGAGGTTTATGATGTGGATCTCAGTGATGACTTATCTTATGAGGAGCTACCTGTGGAGATTGTTGATCGACAGGTCAGACAGCTTCGGAATAAGGAGATCCCAATGGTTAAGGTGCTTTGGAGGAATCAGTCCATGGAGGAGTGCACTTAGGAGAGTGAGCAGGAGATAAGGAGCAGATATCCATTCATGTTCCAATAGTGAGGTATGTTTTATTTAAATTCGAGAACGAATTTACTTGTAGGGGGGTAGAATGTAATACCCTATAAATTCCTAACTTATATGCATGAACTAATTCTCAGTTTGTTGTTCATTATTCTTGAAATGATGGGAAATAATTTTAGAGACACAGTTAGAAAGCGAACTTGATACTTTTCAGGAAAGCGGTGGTGTCGGGAACACTGCCGAGAAATGAGCAGTCCGGTCAACAGAAGAATTTCTGAAGTTGATCTGAGGGTAAAAGATCACTATAATTTATGTGTAATTTTGGTAAAAATAAAGAAGTGAAAATCTTTTAGGAACACTGAAAAAGTAACTAATGGCAAAATGATAAATATAAGGAACTTTAAGGTGAATAGTAGAAATTGGTCGATCGGGGTTACAAAATGACTCCAAAACTATTTTTATAAATAAGTATAAATTAAAATAAGCCTATTAATTTCCCACTTTGAAATCTAACTCCTGGCAGAATTAACAAAATAATTTACAGAAGATTTTGGACCAAAGGGTGATGGATGGAAATTTGGGGATTTAGTTGTAATTTACCATTTGATTTTTGTATATATTTTATACTCAGACAAAAATGGCTTCATCTTCTTCATTTTTTCTTGGTTGCCAAACCACTCTTTCTCATTCTTCTTCTTCATTTCTTCTCATTTCTTACAAATTTCTTAAGAGAATTGATGGAAAAGTTGAGTACTCATCTAGCTTTATCTATTTCCATCATCAATTTGTACAAAGGAGCAAAGGAAACCAAGGTGTGAGGGCTTGAAGATTTTGGCCATTTCTTCAAAGTTGAGATAAGGATTAGTTTGTTTGATTTTATTGATTATTTAGATGTTATTTAGGTTGAATTAGATGGGTTTGGTTTTATATTACATCATTTGATACAAATTTGTAGAAATCCCTAATTTGCCTATTTAGATTGAAGTTGTAAGAAATCATTTTGATGATTTAGAGTTAGATTTTGTTAATTGATGTTAGAATTAGTCAATTGGATGTGAATAGACAACTAATTGATGGTTTATTTGATGTAGAATTGAAATTGGGATCAAAGTGTTCTATATAGCTCATTTGGTGAATTGGCTTGGAATTGGCTTGTTCAAAGTGATTTGAAGCATTAGCTGAGTCTATAATGCATCAAATAACATGTTTAATTGATTGAATTGATGATTGGAATCCATCCTTGAAAATCCATTGTTGGCCGAACCACAATGTACTATTCATCCCTTTGGAATTTGCTTGATTTTGCCTTGAATTCCCATGCCATTTGATCCCATTTTGATGTTGTTTAATTGTGCTTCTTTGATGCCTATACCATTGTTGATAATGTAGCTTTGTGTTGATTGAATTAGGCAAGTCAATGTTGCACCTAATCCTAACCTATTGGCTTACCATTGTATGCCCACTACATGTTCGACGAAATGCCTATTTCATTTGCCTTTCGCGTATTGCTTTGTAGTCCATAGGCCTACCATTTGAATGTCATTGTCACCAGTGACATTGGCATGCCAATTGCCCTACCGTTTTCCACCACCGATCCAACTTTTGTTCCATGTCTTTCTTAATTGCCAAACTATTTATCATTGATTATATGTTATCTATAACATTGCCATTATTCTTATTGATAATTGAATTGACTGATATTGGACTGATTGATTGGAGGATGCCATTGTTGCATAATGGTATCCCTTGTTATATTGACCCTTATGTGGCTTGACAGAGCTACCGATCCGAAAGGGTAGTAGGGAAATACTGTCGGCTATGTGCACATTGTATTACTGATACCCTAGCTAGGAGGGGTTATGGTCCTGGCCATAGGGTCTGATCAACCTTATGCTTACTGATATTGATATGTTACTGGAGACCTATATAGTCCATATGGATTACTGGAGATTGTATGATTTCTTTTCATATAGTCCATCCCTTTATCTGTCTTTCCATATGATACCGAGCCTACATTGTATTTCTTGGCTATTTTATAACTGATATCGATTCTGTACACTATAACTGTATTATTGATACCTTTATGCCATTATTGCCTACTAATTATTGTGGATGCATGTAGATTCACTGAGTATCATCTATACTCACTCTTTTCATTGTTTAACCATTTCAGGAGAGGAGTAGGCTGCAAAATCCCTTCGTCTGTCATCTGTGGATTTCTGCTACATTCATCTGATGTTTATATTTTATTTTGTATTACATTTTGGTGTTCATTATCTAGCTGCTCCATAGGGTATGTATGGGTTAGATAGGAAATGAACATATATATATTGATGATGATATTTTAAGCTATATGATGATGTATGGTATGATATATGACGGTTACAGCCAATTGTAAAAATTACAAAATGAACTACAGAATCACATAATGGATGGTAATTAACTAAAATTGATATATATATATATATATATATATATATATATATATATATATTGTGGTTTATAGATTATGCATATGATACTGGGTTCTACGGGTGC
>CANXYC012266156.1:0-41361 GCA_948193065.1 Aleurites moluccanus
AAGTAATTTTAAATTAAAAATAATATTTTTTTAATTTTAAATAAATAAAATAATTAATTTTTATTTAGTTATTAATTTATTTTATTTTTTTATATTTTTAATTTAAAAAAATACTTTTTTATAAATAAATAAAATTTTAAGAAGTAAATTGTAATTTGCTAATTATTTTTTTAATTTTTGTGGGTATAGGTTGAAAAGTCAATGGTCAAAGAGTCGAAATTATAAATTTTAATAATATTAGGGTCAAAATTATATCTCGAAAAATATTAGAAGCTAATGTGCTCCTAGCGCTAAATGGTAATGTAAAAATTTTACCATATTCCTTTTTTTTATTTTCCCTCGTCTTCTTTCCTCCTCCTTTTGGTTTTCACGCCGTCCCTCTCTCTTCTAGTAATATTGTTGTTCCTCTCTCCCTTTCCAGTAAACGGTAATGTCAAAATTTTACCATATTCCTTTTTTTTATTTTCCCTCGTCTTCTTTCCTCCTCCTTTTGGTTGTCACGCCGTCCCTCTCTCTTCTAGTAATATTGTTGTTCCTCTCTCCCTTTCCAGTGGTGGTTCTTATAGCAGGTCGGTATCTCCTCCACTCTGCCACCGCTCGATCTAAGCAAAATTTATGAAGAGAGGCACCTGTGTCCCAATTTGGACGAAGCCCCATCTCTGATCAATTTCTTTCATTTCCCAATTTTTCTCAAATTTATTCTACCCTCAGATGCCCAAAACGAAGCCTATTTGGTAAGAAGAGAGGTATGGAGGTCGAATTTCTTTTCTGAATTAGTAAATTTCAGGTGGGAAGAATTATTTCGAATTTTTTTCCTTTTATTTTTTGGTTTTTCTTATCGTTTTCTCCTTATTTTTGTCCTATTTAGTCCTGGATTTTGCTTTTTGAGAACTTTTCATGGGACTAATGTTTATTCTTACTAATTTATGGGTCCGATGTTCATTTTTGTTCTAGAGGTATGTATTCTGTTTTTTTTTTTTTTTTTTATATGGATTTTATTTGAAATAGGGGTTTTGATGGGCATGCAATTGCTTGGTCAGAAATTGGTTTCTTTGACTGGAATGCCAGTCGTCATTCTGCAACTAGTGGCCGTGGGTTAACCCGTGGCTATTTTCTTCGATTTATTTCGAGGTTTGCATTATAATTTTTATACATTTTCGTCAAATTTTTATTTATTTGGTTGCTGGGTTTTAATATGTACAATTGAATTTTTATTTCTCTGTGTTGGCCGGTGGTGATTTTGTTTGGGTCAGTTTGGATCGGTGCCTTTTTTGGATCGGTCGTGCTTCCCGTCTACAGTGTGCTTCTGCCGCTGTTGTTACAGCTGGTGCAGTAACAAGTTCGGTTTTTTTTTTTTGTGAATATATTTTTATTTGCTATTGGGTTTGTTTTGTTGCAATTTGCGTTTATTTTATTTTATTATTATTATTTTTTTTAAATTAGCTTTCTTAAATCTTTGGTTGTATGGCTGATGCCAAATCTGATACTTGTTTAGAAATGATTTCAATTGAAAAATTGGGATTTTTCTATTCTCTGTGTTTGGAATAGATTTTAACTCATTTGGCATTCACCAATTCTAATACACGAGCTTTTAAATTTTATAATTGGCATTCACCAATTCTGAGAAATTCACATAAAATCACTTAGATCAAAATGCTGCCGTCCTTTCTAGGATCGCTTACTACAGTGAGTGTTCCATGGAAAATTTGTGGATTATTGAAATCTGTAACATTTTATGACTCATGTCATTAGGGGATTTGAAGGGTTTGAATAACAAGCTGGACGATAGCTCTTCCTGCCTTAGCCTCCAATTGATGTCCTTTTTCAGTCCAGAATTGCTTTGTTTCTTCAGCAAGCTCTATGTGATCACCATCAATCACTGTACTTGACAACATTAGCCATTAACTGCACAAAATCAAATATAAATCAATTATGAAATAAAAAGGGAGTGAATAAGTTTAATCTCTTGAAAGAGTTCAGCAATCTTATGATAGAACCTTGGACTCTAAACTGCAGTTAAAGAATCCATCCCCAAGATAAAATGGTTCATAAAAACTTGTACTACTGCTGGAATTATGTCCATTAACTGGTATATGAAATTCTTTACCTTTGAGCTGGACTGTTATTGTTTTTTTTTTTTTCAATGTTGGATTTGTTGTTATAATTATTATTTTTTTGTAACAAATCTTTGTTGTTTGTTAGTGTTGATTGAGCTGTGGCTTGAAAATTTGGTCTTTGAAATTTGAGGACTCAACAACTAATTGGCTTTCATTTGCAGATTCATGGATTGCAGCAAATGAAAAGGAGCCAATTTTTGATAGAGAAAGTGTTCCAAATTGGAGTTAAACTTTTGTTTCTTTTTTGTTTATTTAGAGATTTTTATTTTATTTTTTTTGTTTATTTTTCCATATATATGAGAATGTCAGCTATTATTGCTGAATTTATTAAGGGTTATGCTGATGTAATGGTTTCACAGGAAATAATTGCAGTAGATCAAGTCTTCAGCTTTCAATGATTTTAATTTCAGAATTCAGTTTGTTGGCAAGTGAAAAGCAGTAAATTTCAATTAATTGATAATTGTTCTATTTTTAATAGTCTATTTCACTGAATTTATATAAATTCTTTCTGTGGTGGTTATAATATTTCCATACAGGTTAGACATGTACATGTAATATTTACTCTTTTAATTTTCATGAGTAGTTTCTTTAAATAAGTGATGTGTTGAGTTATTTATTATCGTTCCATGCTGAAATAGCCCACTCTTCAACATCTAGCCATAGTTTCTCTTGAAATATAATTTATATTAAACTAAATTTTTTTAAAAATTGCTTTCATTGATTCATTTAGTGGTTTGTGTTAAAGATTTTCTTTTTCTTTTTGTTTTGTTGTGCAGGAAGTGAATGAGATGTGGGCACTTTTTTTTTTCAATTTTAGCGACAAATTTTTAGTTAGCGAGGAAATATACAGTATTTTCGTTTAATATTTCCGACGGAATTAGCAATGGATTTAGCGACGAAAATATTAATCTTACGACAAATATGATACGTCGGAAAATAGAGTCATATTCTAAAATTCGTCGCTGATTTCATTTAGCAACGAAGTTCTTTGCAAGGTATGTCATTCATCGCTAATCCACCGCTAATATTTATTGGAGACGGATTTTATGCTATTTAGCGACGAAAAATTCCGTCGCTAAAATTTTTTCCCCCCCAATGATCAACCATAATTCCATATTAATTAATTAATATAGAGTAACATAAATTATCATTTTATTATATTTTAAAAAATTGCAAAATAATTATAGATAGGAAAACTAAAATTTTAAAATTGTAAATCTCTTTTTATTTTATTTTTTATGAATTATTTACAGGTTGCAAAACTCTTTTTCTTCTTCAGTTGGTAACAAATCCATGTAATATGTGAGCCTATATCGAGTTTAATGGTTAAGTAGTCCATTCATTTAGACTCGCTTAACGGCCATAAATGAATGCGAGGTTATACAAAATTATGCACTGGTAAATTATGTATAGGACGAAAAGAGGGATAAAGTATGATGGTTGTTGGAGTCATAAATCGTGCACATGAGATTTATGATAGAAACATTCAACTATATGTAATAAAAAAGTTTAATCACATTAACATTTTATAATATATTATTCTCAATCCATATGATAATTGTTAACAAATTTATCAGTGATTCAAATAAATAAATTATAAAAAGTGACAACTAGATTTATTAATGATTTAATTAAATAAATAATAAATCAATAAAAAACAGAAAATAGCTTATAATTTAGATTATAATTAGGCAAAAAGAAAATATAAACTATTAAATGAAATAATTAAATAAAGGATATATAAATAAATGAAGAACAAGTCATGAATGGGAAGAAAGTGAAGCAACTCACTGAAATAAATAAGTAAAATGAAGGATTATACATATGTAAAGAAGTGAATTGGAAGAATAGAGGGATTTTTGTGCAGATATAAAGGTGTTGTTTCCAAAGCTTGACATTTTTAATAAATATTTTATATATTTAATTTTTTAAAAAATTAGTACTATATTTTTAATTTTTGTCCCAAAAAATGTTTATTATGATACAATAAGATCCTTTTAATTTGGTATTTAAGCTATACCAATGATTGGAGGAAGTGAAATGTGAACTGTTTAGATAACTGCCATTTTGCCCTACTAAAAACTCATTGACAATTAGAGTTTTAAAATACTAACCCCAACAAGTATTAAGATAATGGAATCCAAATGTTGAATGTTTTTAACTAATGTATTGTGTTTAATTATATCTTAATAACATCATATATCTTCAAGTTATAATCTCATAATCTAATAAAAACAAAAATTTAATCCCTTAATTGGGTTGGTATACACAAATTTGTTTATTTAATTTCCTCAAATATCTTAATTATTTGTTTGAGTTTGTAGTAACTCTATTTTTTTTTTTACTTTGCATATATTTATAGTTATTTTAGAATCATAAATTTTTCTAGTTTATTTTGTAGCTACCAGGACTGGACTCGATAAAGAGAGCCAAGTAAAGTTAATTTTCACTTTTTATTGGGGATAATTAACAACTATGAGGAAGTGGAGAGTGATTAGTTTCATGCAAGAAAAGCATTTACTTTTGGTGGTTGGTACATGCAAATTTAGAGGTGGGTTCAAATTCAAAATATAATGCTCTAATTTGATATTATAGTAACAAATTTGCACATAACATGTAACGTGACAATTTCTTTTGTTTACATGAAATTAGGCATGTTGATAGGTTGAGTTTCAGTTTAAAAAATATTAAATTTTTCATCAAGTTTTGAAACTTAATTTTCATTATAAATTGAGACATATGGCTAAATTCGTGGTCAATATGAAAATATGAAAAAAATTATCAGTAAATTTTAATTCAAAAACATTGAAGTCATTTTCAAATTAAATTTTAACTTTTAATTCGGTATCGAAATTTAAAAAAAAAAAAGAAAAAGAAAAAAGAAAAACTTGAGTAATTGCATACATATGAGTTTGAGCATGATGTTTAGAATAAGTTGCTAAAAACATATTTTGTTTACATAATGATTGATTTGCAAAAGGCTGTGTATGGTTTGGTTTGAATTGAGGATTGAAATTTTTTTTGAATCAAATCGAATTTTCAGATACTTTAAAATAGAAGAACCAAATTGAATTATTTTTGTAAAATATATAACATGAACTGTATCGGTGAATTGTTTCGGTTCACTTTGATTTTTTGGTTATTTCAAATAGAACCTATCAAATTGGAGATTACCGATTTTTCTGTTATTTTCAGTTATACAAAATTAAATTTGAGAATTATTTATCTAAATCAAAATTAATTTATAACATACCATAATTATTCATTAAAATCTTAAATTTGAAAATTGTTAAATTAAAATACATCCAAATAAATTATAATTATCAAATACTCATAAAATATAACATACAATTTTAAATCTAAATTGAATAATTTAATAATAATAATAATAATAATAATAATTATTATTATTATTATTATTATTATTATTATTATTATTATATATAGTAATTTAATAATTTAAATTTAAATTGAATAACTTAATTATTATGTTTGTATATATAGTAGTGTATTATGTATATATAATATATACATGTTATGTTTACTATTTATTACTTATAGATTCGATTCAGAGTTCTTGATTTGGTTCGGATTTGATTCAATTTTATTCGATTTTCGATTCGATTATTTATTAATCTCTGAATCCATATTATTTCATATTAATTGGATCAAATCGATTTGATAATAAATTAAATATTCAAAAATTTTATATTTTTATTTAACAAATAATTCGAAAATATGATTCAGATCGAATAATCCACAATTCGTGATCACCTCTTTACATTTTACTATATGTATTAGATTTGTATTGTTTGTTAGAAACTAACCATGTATGATTCCTCATGGAAAATTGGATGTCGTAAACCTAATAAGTCTATGGATATGCTAAGGCAAATAGGCCTTGCATGTTGATATCCAAAAACAAGCTAATGGCTATGGAGGCCATTGAAATATTTAAATAATTAAATATCGTTTCTTCTTTTCTTTCTTTAAGATGGATTGGTCTTATATCAATTGAGGATTGTAAAAATTTCTTCTTCTCTTTTATTTATTAGATTGTGGATACTTACTTATATGAAAACATTTTACCTTTCAATGATTTGTTGACAGATATTTGTTATGCAATTTATAATTTTTTTTTTCTTTTCTTTCTTAAGAATTAGTGTGCCTTTTATATAAATATTTATTTTATTAATGTTATATATCTCACATAATGTTTTATATATAAACTATTTATTCATTAAAAGTATATATAAATTCTCTTTTATTAAAACTTTTAGTTAAAATGGAAATTATTTGTGATGGCCAAATAAATTAGAATGACTAACACTTTTCTAATTTATATCAGATTTTTTTATCTAAATTTCTTATTAGTTAAGACGGTTTGGTGCTTTGCAAAAAATATAAAGATGGTTCAACCATCATGGTTTGTTGAACTGTGGTGTCTTCTTGAAGACTTGAACACAAAAAACTTTTCGAACTTTTAAAGTAGGATTTGATTCAACCATCATAGTTCGCTTAACAGAGATTTAATTCACAAGTTCTCAAAGCTCAGTAACTTATGATATCTTTTAAAATTTTGAATTTTGAAAATAGTTTATATGTATGAATCTACCAACATATATAACCAAAAAATTATAATAATTCTTTCATAGAAAATATATATAATTTGTATGAAATTTTTATAATATATATTATTTTCAATAATTAATTTTTATATATTATAAATATATGAATTAATATAAATGTCTATAATCGCTTCTAATCGTATCATAACTTATTTTATTATTTTAATATTTTTTTATATTTAAATTTAATTTCACTACATCATTAATATTTTATTACTTATAATGAATACGTGCTTTATAAATAGAGATTCTCGTAACTTTATAAGGGATATCAAATGTTAAATAGAATTCTCCTTATATATTTTATTTAATTTACTATTTCATCTGCTTAATTATAATCTACTGAAGATCTTTTAGTGATTAGTAGACCATAGGAGGATCCTATTAAATGGAGTTCAGGAATTACAAACCTTTCTCTTCCAAAATACCAAAAGCAACCCCTTTTAATTGGTATGTTGAAGATTTGAGTTTGGTTATGACTATCTTGATTATTATCAGTTTTGGAGAGTTCAAGCCAAGGTGGTGTTGAATTTGATTTGCTACACTTGATTGGTTTAGTTTTCCATGACTTTGTCACACCCTTTGGATAAATTTCTTGCATTAGTGAGAATTTTCTTGCAATTTGGTTGATAAGTTGTTGGGGAAGATCTGGCCATGAATTTGGGTTTGTGTTGGTGGCTTTATCACTTGATTTGAGTTGAGTTTTGCTCATTTTCTTTTCTTTTCCTAGCATTGTTGTCGCAAATAATTGAGTGTTAGAGAAGTTCATACACTTTAATTTAATTTCAATGAAATGTTATATAAATTTCTAAATGCGTGACCTCCAAGGATGATAAATAAAAAATTATATATTTGTAACTACCGTAGTTGAATGATTAATGAACAAAAATGCAAGATGAGTAATATAATTATTCGGTCATTAGGCTTTTAATTTAGTGCTCACAAGTCATAAGACATATCAATAAACTTGATGAATGTAAAGTTGCCTCTCCAGTCAGGATAAGACATGGCCGTGCATTGAATTATAGAGTTTAATTTATGAAGAAAATTGCGGATAAGACAAGTTAAATTTTTAAAATTTTTGATATTTTTCAAATTGAGACCTGAAATATAAACAGGATACAACAAGTCCTTTAATCTCTAATTGTCCCCCTTCCTCTAATATCACTATTGCTTTTTGAAAGAGAGATGAAGCAAACTTTAATGGCATTTATCTAGATAGGAATAATTAGAAGTACAGAAAGTTATTTTATATCAGTCATCTGATTGAATGTTAAATTACCAAAATCCTGTTTATAGATTAAATTTAAAAAAATATTTTTACTGATGACAAATGAGTAAATAGAGAAAAAACTTTTGATAATGAAAATTTATCGTTCTTTAAAAAAATGATTTAAAGACAAATAGTCAATTATTAATCTCTTTTTCCTTGAAATTGTTGTTACTAAAAATTTCTTCTCTGCTTATTCATTTGTTTTCAGAAAAATATATTTTTTAAATTTAATCTAAAGGCAGGATTTTGACAACTTAACTTTCAACAAGATTATAAATGCAAGACAGTTTTCTATATTCCTAATTATCACTAATGGACCGTGATGCCGTTTATATATATTTGATATATGATATTCAATCTATGGCAAGATTGATTTTGATCGAAAATAATTGTATAAAATATTAATATTTGTATAGTAATAGTTTTTTTTTTTTTTTTTTTTTTTTTTGACTTTAAGCCCTCCATCAATCGGATTGAGGATTTGTTGTGCTAAAAACATAATAATTTTTACTGTAATGAGATTTTAATGTTTAAAAAAATTTATAAAAATTATAATTTATTATATTTATTATAATGAATCTAATTATATATTTTTTTTTGTATAAAAAGAATAAATTCAAAAAATTACAATATAAATATATTAAATCTGAACCATTTAAAATTCAAAGGTTTAAATTTAATATACCTATAATATATAATATATAATTTTAGTTTAATTTTTATTTTTATTTTATACAGAAAATATATTATTGAATTCAATACAATGAATAATATCATATTATATTTTTAAAAAAATTTACAAAATTCTTTTTAAATTATTATATTTTTTCACATAACAACCCCTCAATTATCAACACCTACTAAGTGATGAAGATGGTAAGTAATTTGTTTCATGCAAGAAAAGCATTTACTTTAGTAGTTGGTACATGAAAATTAGCAATGATCTAGAATTTTCAAGTTTAGAATAATTACAGAGTGACTCAAAAGTCCAAGTGAATTATTCAAAAAAAAAAAAAATTATTAATTTATAAAAAAAAAATTATTTGACTCATTCAAATTTAAATTCTTACATAATTTCAAGCGTTTTACTTTTTTTATTCTTATCGTCCTTTCTTTTGCTTCTTAATTAATTTTTAATTTTTGACTCACATAATATTTATTTAATTTTTCAGCTCATTCAGAATTATTTTTTAATTTCATTTCTAATTTAAAATAATTAAGTTTAAAACGGATGTTTTAATTTTATCAAACCTTAAATGAATTTATTATAAAATAACCTGCAAGTTAGTATTTTTATTTTATTAAGTATTCTAAAAATAATTATTTAAATTGATAAATTTATATGGTATATCTATTTTTTAAATATCTAATAAAAGTGATAAAATCAAACATAAATAACTAAGTAGCCTAGTGGTAAGCATATGGTAATGTGGTTTATAAAGTAAGATTTGAATATAATTCAAGCAATAACAATTTTATAAAATTTAAATTGATAATAAATTGAAAATAATATTAAATATAACAATATTGAATAGGTTGGCCTCTCCAGGCTTTCTTTGTATGCTACACATATTTTCCAACTGTTTTGCCTTGTTAAAAAAATGCCTTTTGCATGCTTAGAAAAAAAAAGGTTTAATTTTTTGGAATTTTAATTTTGTAATAACATATTTTTAGTTAACCAATTTTCTTTTTCAATGATTTTGATATAATTGTTGACATTGATTTAAAATAATAATATTATAAATTTTTACTTATTCCATGCATTGCAATTAAATTTCAATAACTAAGTCATAATAAAATTTTAAGAATGAAGTATTATTTCCTTCAAATCAAGCAATTGATAAATGATAAGCAACACAAGCTTCTTTTCCTGCCATAGGGAAGCTAATCTCTTGCTCTAATTTCAGAACATGAAAGCTTGAAATTGATGCTAACAAAAATACAAAATCTATCTTGGAGATAAACTTCAAAGTTGGGTAATTTATTAGATTATGAACTAAGTTTGGGCTAACTAGTATTAATTTTTAAGTATAAATAACAATTAAATAGTTAATAATATTAATCATTTATCCGATTATATAATGAACGTACCAAATTAATTTATAAAAAATTATCAGAAAATTATTGTACAAAAAAAGGTTAAAAGAGTATAAATCAATTTATCTTTAAAATTTGCAACATATCAACTTCATCAAATTCATCAAGTACATGATTTATTATATGAAATATATGTTAAAAATTCTACGGTTAGTACATTGATTGGGCTAACTATTTATTTCTCTATAGTGTTTTTACATAATTAACATGCATGAGAGAGCAAAGGGGAAAACTAAAATTATTGTATTGGATGTGATGAAGGATCTAGCCTAAAAAAGAACATTCTTTTCCTCGTCATTTACATGGCACTAAATTTCTTGCTACAATTACCCAAATGTCAAATAGTTAAAGTTTTTTTTTTTTTTTTTTTAAATAATATTTAGAAAGATAAATTTCGATAAAATAATTGAAAAAATTACAATTTAAATGAATATAAATTGATTTTTATCCATAAATTTCATTGACCAAATTATTAAAACAATAATATTCAGTCGAATAATTGTAATTGACATATCAACTAAAAATATCTTCCACTTGATATTGATATTAAGTCTTTTTATAAGTTTAATTTATTAAAAAATCAAACAAAAACTCATTCCCATATAAAAAAAAATCTCTATAAATAAAAACAATCCAAATTTCACAAATAAAAGACTCATAAGTAAAATTAACATAAATAAAAATAAATAAATCTAGATTTAACATCAAATTTTATTCAAAACAGAAATTAAATAAACCAAGATAAAACATATACTGCAATATTTTTAGACAATCGGTATCTAAGCAGGAAAAAATAGATGATAAAGATAGAGAAGAAAAAACTACGAACTAGATAAAGACAAAGACGATAACGAAGAAGGAGGGAGGTAAAGACAAAGAAGATAACAAAGAAGAAGGGAGATAAAAGAGGAGAAGAAGTCGGCAACTTTAGAGTTATATTTTTTCTTTATTAATTCTGCTATTTTTCTAATTGTTAAAGATTTTTAAATAATATAAAAAGTTGAAATTTACAAGAAAATATTACTTATATATAAATTAAAGTTATATTATTAAACTAATAATTTAAGTGTTTATCTCGTAATTTATAAGTTTAAGAATTCAAATTTTGGTGATCTCTATTTTCCTTTTAAGAATTCAATTTTTAATTCTTTTTCTTTTTCTTTTTATAAAATAGAGTTGATGCTGGTATTAAGGCCTCCTTAGAAACACAATTTTTTTGCATATGACTTTTTTTCCATGAAAAATAATGCAAAGTTAATAATACCCTTTATATTCATTATAAAATATATATTTAAATTAGTACAAGAAATAAAATAAATAGATATGGATAACGAATATGAAATAATTATATTAACAAAGTTATTATTGCACTTTCTTCTTTTAATATCACCATTAAATTATAATTCTAAGGAATAATATTCTATTTAATACTAATGTGCATGATCTCTTATTTATCTTCTCTTTCTCAAAGGAAAGGGAAAAAATATATAAAGAACGTAGAGATATTAGGAGTGTTTATAAACAGTCTAATTCATTTAATTCGATCTAATTTAATTTAATTCGTAATTAAATTATAGTTTATTAAATGTTATGGATTGGGTTGGTTCAAAAAAAATTTCCATCTGTATTTTATAAGTTGGGTTGAATGTTGTATATGTCAATTCGCAAATCGACCCAACCCAACTCCCATATAAAATAAATTCGTACATACCTATATAGTCCAAATTAAAAAAATTAAATTAATTTGAATATAATTTATTTACAATAATTTTATATGAATATTACTACTAAATATATTAAATATTAATAAATATAATTTAATTTTTGAGATTTTATCTGAATTTATAGGAAAACTCTAACTCATACACTTTATTTTCTAAATAGATAATATTTCATAAAAAATGTGCATAATTTTTAATTTTAACATATTATTTAATAAATAAAAAATTATATTTTCATTATTCTCCCTATAAGCTGAGAAAAAAATTTATATTAAAATATATATTTTAATTTAATAAAGTAAAAAATTAGATTTAAGTTATTTTATAATAAATAATAAAAGTAAAAAAATACTTGTTTTATTAAGTTTAAGAATTTTTTAATAATTTATCATTGTTAAAATAAATGTCTAAACATCCCCTTAAAAATTTTAGATTTAAAAAAAAAAACTCTTATCTCTTTAAATATTATTTAACTCATAAAATTTGATATATTATACTAATCTCTCTCACATTTTAAAAATAAATTATACCCTCTTTAATTTTATATTATTATACTCTTTAAATTATAATTGAATATATTAATATATATATATTTTTTATAGAATAATAATTAATAAAAAAACAAACTACATAATATAAAAATTACATAATCTGATTTAATATGATATGTAATTATAAATTATATTGGATTGATTTTAATTTTTTCGTGGATTGGATTAAATTAATAAATTTTTAATTTGTAACACGTGAGTTAAATTAAATATGATGGAAAAATCACATCAACACAACGCACGAATATCTGTAATGGAAATAATTTGGAATGTAATTATTTAATGGAAGATAAATTAGTCAATTGAAATACAATTGATCCATAAGGATCCCTTACCTCATTTGGCGTTTTATTTCTTTTTTTGTATATTTTTATATATATTATATCATTATTTTTAAAGTATTTTAATAAAATAATATTTTTTTATTAATAATATAATATATATAAAATTATATGGACATCAAATAAGTTAGAAAATGGGGGTTGCAATTGACACGACAAAATTGCACTTGTCTACCCATCTTAGATGAGAAAGTTGTTATACGGCACGGAAAGTTAAGGTTGCTATTTTCCAGTAAATATAGCTAGTCATACAAACCAAGCAAACAAAATTTGTCGTTTCTCAAAAATTTTAGTGGATGTTAGTTGCAACATGCTAAACAATACCTAAAAAGAATTTAGGTATTTACTAAAAAAAATAGGTATTAAATAGAAGGCAATAAAATATTAATGGAAATAAAGTAAAAAATAATCATATAGGATTCAAAAGGTAATTTTATCAATTTTGACATTTGAATAATATTATGTAAATGTTTGATAAAAATTTTAATATATTTGTTAATTTTTTTAATCTTAGCAGTTGCATTTAATATGTTCGGATCTTTTTAATAATAGTCGTTAGTTGTTAGATAATAAAATTAAAGTTATTTACAAAAATTGAAATTTAAAATTCATTTGAAATAATTTTTATTTAAAAAAATTAAATTATTTTATTAAAAAATAATATTTAAATAAAAAATAATATTATTTTTTATTTTAATGATATTAAATATATTAACAATTAATATCTAATAATAATTTTATCAAATATTTATAATAATCAGATATTAAATTATCAGTTAATTAACAACAATAAAAAAAAAAAAAATAACAGCTAACTACTGCTATGAACACTTAAACTAAACAGAGTGAATGCTCTAATATTGATATTTTTCTTAATGATAATATTTTTATTTGTTATTTTTTATTATTATTTGTAAATTTGTAAATATTAAATATTATGTTACCCATATATAATAATTACGTGGTATTTATATTTTTATATTTTTACACAATTACTTTCACTATTAATTTACTACTCACTCATGATTTTTTTTTTGAGGTCAAACACAAAGAAAGAAAAAAGAAAGTAAAAATGTGTTTTCCTGTTTTACAAATCTTTTCATTTATGATTTATTTATATTATAAAATCTAACAAAATACAACAATAAATACGTAAAAGTATAATAATAAATAAAAAGGTACGATCCCATATCGTATCATCTGAATTCTCCCGAGGCTGAATAACCGACTCAGCAGCCTCCTTTTTTGGCCATTGTTTTCGGTTCCCGATATATCCTCCTTCTTCTCACTCTCCCGCACACAGTCTCTCTCCCTCTCTCCCTCCTTTTCCTCATCTCGCTACAGCCAACCATTGCTTGTTCTCTCTAATATAGAAGGTGAATTGCCGCAGACTTCCAGACCCAGTCCTCCTTGTAATTCCTCTTTAGATTCTTTATATAAAGAAATGCATTAATTTCTACTTCCATTTCTTCTCAGTTTTTTTTTTCTTTTTCTTTTTTAAATTTGTTCCTCAGTTGTTCCAATCTTTCTTTATTAATCCCCTATTATGTTGCAATTTCTTGAATTTAGTGATTCAAGATAGAATATAAGAATTTTACTCAAGTACCCACATGCAGTTTCTGGTCCTTTTTGTTTGTTGGTTGTCGTGTGCTCTGTTCTTGAGTTACACGAGAGAATTTTGCTGGTTTTTTTGGGGTTGTTTCTGATGGATTTGGCTTCTTGCTTGAAGTTTTTAACTCAAAGAAGTGAATTGAAAGGTGGGTTTTTGTTGCTTGGTTTTGTGTCACCTGTTTTCAATGTTTTTGGGTTGTGTTTGTTGTTTGGTTTGGGGTTGAAGTTGTTGCAACTCACTTGGCAAGGCAAGGGTTTCATTCAGTTTTTATGTGAAATTAGAGGGAAATCAGATGATCGAAAATGTGGGTTTTGTTTAAAAAAAGGTCTTGGTAATGTATGCGAATCAAAGATGATTTCTTGCCAATGTAATTCATTGAAATGCTTGGAGAATTCAAAATCAATAAATAAGGGTAATTTGATGGTGACTGAAGAACCTGTGAATTCAAATGGTGATTCTATTGATGAAGATGATGATGATTTTGGAAGACAATATTGTGTTGAAGATGAGGAATCTGATGTAATTGCATTGAGTAGGTTGGTCAAAATTGAGAGGCATAGGGCAGAAATGGCTTATGCAGAACTTGAGAAGGAAAGAGTGGCTTCTGCATCAGCAGCTGATGAAGCAATGGGAATGATTTTGCGGCTTCAAAATGAGAAGAGTTCCACAGACATTGAAGCCAACCGATACCGTAGATTGGCAGAGCAACAACAAGAATATGATCAAGAAGTGATTCAATCATTGCAATGGATTATAATGAAACTTGAGTCTGAAAGAACTGTATTAGAGGAAAAGTTAAGATTGTATGAGCAAAGGTTGGAGAAGTACATGAAGGGAGATGAAATTGATCAATTTGAAGGGTCAGATGATACCAGTTTGAATCTTGATGTTAACTCCACCATGGAAAATGGTTTTGAAGATGTGCAAACTAACTCAATTGAAAATAACTTCTCACTTTTTGTAAGTTCTTTTTGATTGCACCTTCAAGTTTAATAATACATGAATCTAGTTTTTCATTTACTTTTTACTGAGTTGATGAAGTTGATTAAGCCACTCACTAAAATTGAGGTTTTTTTTTTTTTTTTTAATAGCTTAGATTATGTACATGATTTAGCCTTCTTTTGTGTCCTTGTAAATATAATCCTATAAATGCATTTTATCACGAGGGAACTTGAAATGAAACAATTAAACACAGATTGTACTTTGCATTAGAATTTCATTTTCCTTTCCATTGGCTTTTTATTGGATTGGGATCTTATAGCAGATCTAGAATCTAGAATCTAATCATTACTTATTTTTTGTTGTTGGGTGGCTTGGTAAAAAATGAAATGTTACATTGTGATGAACCATAGCATGTTTCATGATCTTTCCTTCTATCTAAGAAGGAAAATCTTTATCATTTATAGCTGAACATCATCATGACTTATCAAATCACTATCTTTTTGTTCTATTAAAATATATGGGCTGTATATAACTGATAGCAAGTGTTGAAATCCGCTTATACAAAATTAATTAGTTTGGTAGGTCTAAAATTCATTCATTTATAAGTCTTTTATATATTTTGTTTTAATTCGATGTAGGGTATTTTTTCTAACATATCCCCTTAAATGTAATCTGACTTGGCCCATGACCCAACATTAATAAGCCGGTTAATATTTGCTTACAAATGGAACGAATGGAACGACTGATATTTTTTTTTCAATTTTGGTCTAGACTGATATCGTCATCGGTCCAACAACGGGATTTGAACGTGACTCCCAAGATCTAGTATGATATATTAAAGTTCATGAACTCGTACACATGTTGGTTTATAACAAGTATTGAAACTTAATTGCACAAAATCAATTGGCACCCCCTCAAGTGTCTTAAGTGCAACTTGAGGTAGCTCGTGACTTAACATCAACAAACAGTACTTTGATATCATATTAAAGTTTATGGGTTCATATACATGTAAATTTATAAATAGACAAGTATTAAAATTCACTTGCACAAAATGAATTGGTTTATATTAAGTTTAACACTCACTCATTATAAGTTATTTATATATTTTGTCATGATTGGATGTGATATACTTTTTTTTTTTCAACAATTTCAATAACAATATTCTAATTTGTGCAGAGCTTTTTTTTCCTAATATTTCCGTTATCATGTATGCTCCAAAATGTGTAGTAGAAGTTTATTTTTTATTTTTCTTTTGTTTATGGCAGGGGATTGGTCAAAGAAAAACTTTAGGTATAGATACCAGAGAACTGATATGTGGAATGGATTTTCTATCCCTTGCATTTTGTTCAGATTGTAAATTTTACATCATCCTCTTTAGTGATGCGATTTCTCATTATATTATCGTTTTCACAACAAAATGTTCCCAAACCAATTCCACAGTATGTTTCACTTAGCACTGATGTGAAAGTTTTATCAAATTCTGTATTATTGGAAGTTTGGAACTGATTTTATCAAAGCAACTAGTTAACTGAATTTGCACGGATACGCGAATATCTAAACTGATTTTCATAGCAATACTATGTATGCAGCCTTTTTCATGTGTACTAGCTCTTCCCCACCCCCACCAACCTCTATCCTACAATTTTCTGTTGATTTTTTAAAATTCATTCGAAAGTGATTTTCATATAGGCTTAATGATTAAGGGACATGGTAAGCTATAATAAAATGCAAAATAATAAATCAAATATACTATTAGTATAAATATTATGTTAAAAAATTACATTTGATTATATTTCATTATAATTACCAAACATAACCTTGTTGTTCACAATAAAATAATAAGAAGCAAATGATGAAGGAGAAGAAGAAAAGAGTCTGAAGTGAAACTTCATTGTTGCTGGCTTTCAAATGGTGCATTCTACCAATGGTTTTTGGAAAATTATTTTAGAAAAATAAAAAAATTGAGATTTAGTGTTTGGTTATTAAAATTTTCTAAATAGAAAATTTGAAAATAATTTTTCAAATTTTTTAAAATTAAACTATATTATGAAAATAATAGTTTTCTACTCTTATTTAAAATAAATATTTATAAAAAATAATAATTGTATATTTAATAAAAAAAGAAATATTTAAAATAAAAATGAAAATAAATAAATAGAGAAAATTTTAAATATAAAGGAATCTTATCTTTTCAATTTGCAAAATAAAAATTTAAGAAATGAAAATGAAAACTAAAAAAGAAAATAGAAAATATTTTTCATAATTAAACAAGATTTAAGAGTTGCTACCTACAATTGTTACCAATTAAGATTCATGGTCACTAATTTACTATGAATAATTTTCAGTTAAATGACTATTGATTTTAAAGGAAAATGTTATTTATTATAATATTTTTTAGCAACTTTATTTTTTCATACATTTTTCTACCTAATACGGTTGTGGTGTTATTTTATTTGTTATATTTCGTTCTTAAATATATTGTTTTTTTTTTTTACATAAATAATAGGGAAAAATTCAAAAAAAATATTATGTGATTTTTCTTTTTTGTAAATCGAGATATATGGATTTTTTTTTCAAAATTAGATATGCATTTTACTTTGTTAATAGCAATGTTTTTAAAATCGGATCGGTTAAAGAACCGACGAAGATAGAGAATCAGACGGTCAAATGTTTAATTGAAGTCGAACCGATTAAACAGAAAAAAATCTATATATATATATAATTTGATATTTATTATAAATATGATGAAAATAAATATAATTTGATATTTATTATTTTTGATTAAAAACTAAAAAAAAACTAAAAAAAATTTTTTTGACCCACTCGAAAGGAAAAACCAGTTAGGTTCGACCAGTTCACCTATTAACCGACCGATTCACCAATTTTTAACCGATTTTTAGGAGAAGAATTTTTAGAAGTTAGCCGGACCAATCTTTAATTTGATTTTCAATTTTTTTGGTTTGACCGATCGGTCCAATCTGATTTTAACATCCATGTAAAATACGTATATGATTTTGAAAAAAAATATATTATAAATTCCTATTTGCAAAAATTACTTTGTTAAACTTTTCCCTAAATAATATATGTACTATTTAACACCGCATCATTACTATACCAGCGGCAGATGTACATGCAGAGAAGTGGAGTCCTTGGATCCCACTTATGTAAAAAAAAAAAAAAAAAAATTATGGATCAACTTTAATTATTAATTAGGCTCACTAATATATATATTAATAAAAAAAATGTTTTATAAATAATTTTATTTTAAATTTACTTGATTGCAAAATTATATTTTTTTTTATCTCAAAACTATTTTAATTTGAAAACTTAATTATAATTTCACCCTAGAATTAAATTAAAAAAATAATAAGAATAATATTTTCATATTAACTTGAAGAAAAATAGTGAAATTAATTTTAGATCATATTTTAATTTTAAAATTTCGGAAATTAATTAATCTTTTTAATTTTTGTGAATTTGATAAACAATTAGCAATTAAATTAATAACTTTAACTTATCAAATTTTAAAACTTCAATTCTTTAAATTGCCCTCAGTGATTTAAATGAGCAAATAGAAAACAATTTTAAAAATTTGAGGTATAATAATTTATTTTTGAATGATATGATAAAATTATAAAAAGTTAAAAATTTCAGGGTATTTTAGGCCAATAAACTTCTATATGCATATAAAATATTTTTCATTGGATATTCATTTTTATAATAAGGGGACGTACGAAATAAATAAATTTATTTAGGGAAATTGATAATAAAATAAATTTATTTAGCAAATATAAAAATAATAAAAGTATCAAATATATATTTCAATGAGAAATAAATAAAAGTCATTATAATATCATTAGGAAATAAAATAAAAGAAATTGAAAAAAAAAGAAAAATGAAAGAAAGTGAAGGAAAATGAAGAAAAAATAAAAAAAGTGAAAAAAAAAATAGAATTAAATAATAGTATAATATTTTATCATAAACTAAAAAAGTTAGTGTTTCCAAATAAAAGTATAATATTTTATCACGAACTAAAAAGTTAATTTTTTGAAATAAAAGCATCATTTTATTAAATTATTCAAAGTTCAGAAATTAAATAATATTTTATCTTATAAAAATTATAAAAATTAAGAGGATCACATATCTTTTACTAAAAATACTTGAATTAAATTAAAAATTTTCTTCTATAATTTCATAAAAGAGATTCATAATAGCGGTAAGTGCATTTTTATTAAACAATAGACTCATGATTGATTTTTCTTTCTCCAATGTTAAAAAAAAAGAGTTTCATTTTGAAAAAATTAAATATTAATAATTTAAATTAGTAAGTTTAAAAGATGTATGTTTTTTTTTTAAAAAAATGTATTTTAATTATAATTATTTTAATATAGTGTGGTAGATCAAAATAAGTAATTTTCTCTTCGTCAACTCATTCATAATATTTAATATATATATAACCAAATAGTTTTGTACAACAAAACTCTTCTTAGCAGCAGACATAATTTGGATGGGCTTTTAACAACTTCTTTTTTTAATTTTCTAAGTGTGTAGGTGTGAGAGTTTGGAGTTTATTGTTTTCATCCATAAGTATGATGAGAGTTTTGATCAATTTAACAAAAGTTATTAAAAATAAATATTACTCTTTGTTGTATAGAATAATAGTATCATGATATTGTTTGTCTTCGTTAAGCCTCCCATTAGAGAGAGAGAGAAAAAAAAAACTCTTATAAAATTTGTGAAAAAACAATGATTAATATACAATCAATTATGCTATTCCTCAAACGAAAATTATGTTTGACATTTGGAAAATAACTTGCTTTATTTTATTTTAATTTTTAATAAATTATTAGATAGGATAAAAAATACTCATTCTTTTTTTTTTTTTTTTTTTGAGAAAAGGATAATATCATTAACTAAAATCATATATCAAAACATAAAATAAAAAAGAAAGAACAAGAGACCATTCATGATTATCTGATAAAGAATAAGCGCCCCTTACTAATATATAGGCAACCACATTCATAAAACGTCGAACAATAAAAAGGACACTTGATTAAGTCTCTTAGCTAATTTCTTATAATTATCAATCACTATTTCTACACAAGATAAATTTGAAAAAGTGCATTGGATAGCTTGAAAAGTGAGTTGAGAGTCCATTTTTCATAGTGACTTGTGACCAACCCTTAGATTTGATCCCACTGAGGGCTTCTCTAACTCCCAAAGTTTCGACCATTGTTGGATCTAAATCTCCATCCATTAAAACTAATTTGACTGCTTTAAAAGTATCAGCATGATCCTTTATAATCATCTCAAATCTCAGTCTCTTCAATGAATCAAAGACAATTGCATTAACATTCAATTTGAACATACTTGGATCTGGTTTGAATCACCTGACGATAAGTGATTGAATTGTGAGTGATGAAATTTTAGCTTTTCTCACCTCTTGTACTACTCGCCATTCACTTAACAAAACATCCACAGTACGTATAACCTTAGGAACTGAAATACCTTTCCCTTTCTAGACTAAATCGTTCATGGACTTTCATATGCACCAACAAATCATAACAAATAGACCACATTGATCACTGTCCAACATATTAAAGACTAGCTGAAACCATTCACTCAAGCTATTGCAGCCTCCACTAAAGAAATCAATAATAGAGACAGTCCAACATTGATAAGCAAATGAGCAAGACACAAACACATGAAAAGAGGATTCCTCCTCTACTCTGCAAATGGGCACAAAACTTTTAAAAATATATATATATTCATTCTATTCATATTAAAATAAGACATATATAATTTACACAAAATCATATTCATATGAATTTACTTCAATATAAATAAAAAATAAAAAATATGTTTATATTTTACTTAATGATTGCTCTTAATTCTTTTTGTATTGAAAAAAAAAAATTGTGTTTCCACATCTGAAATAGTGATTTTACTTTGTTACTGTAACACTAATTAAAAGTAATTTTTTTATTTTGACATTGGTTGCTAAGGATAGAAATCAAACTAATAAATTGATCAAACCGAACTAAACTGATTGAGTTAAACTAAAAAAATGAACTTTATATATATATAGTATATTGCTTTTTATACTATTAATGTAGTTAAATATATTTGATTTTATTTTATATATAATCACATATTTTTTTAACCTAATATTAATTTAAAATTTTAAAAAATAACCATTTATAAAAATTAATTAAAAATAAATAAAAAATCTAATTTTTTAAGAAAAATATAAGTTTTGATAGTATTAAATAATTTAACAAATAAATTATACGTTGTATATTAACTTATTTTTAAAAAAATTTCACTGATATTTTATTTTATTTTTTAAATTTATAATAAAATAATGACGATTTATAAAAAAATATATTCCATCCATTTTATTTATATAGGCACAACTATTTTTGCATAATAATTAAGGAATAATATTTTTTTTAACTGAATTTTTTTTTCCTAATTTACCCTCAACATATCAATTATTATTATTATTTCTATTTTATTGTTTTGAATGTTGATTATTATTATTATTTCTATTTTATTGTTTTGAATGTTGATGAAAATTGTAATGAAAAAATTTATTGAATGGTATTCAAGAATATAAAAGGATGAACAAAAGTTAGAAAGAGATATGTTAATTCATCTTTACTAATATAAATTTAATTTAATGTAATATGAAAAATTATTTGACACTATATAGAAATTGTCATATAATTAATGTATTTTATAAATTAAAAAAGGGCAAAATAGACTTGTTATGCTAAATTTATTTTAAGTAAATTTGCCTATCTAAATAAAATACCTATAATAAAAGTTTTGCCTAGATAAATAAAATGGAGAAAGTATTTATTTAAAATGGATAAATTAAAAGTGATCAAACTGAATTTAAATCGAATTCAAACTAATGATTTGACTATAATAATAATTTAATTTGATTTAAAAAAATTTTAAATAGAAAAAATTAATTTAATTTAATAACAACCTTTTAAACCGAATTAATATCACCCTTATTGATTGCTATTATAATTATATTAATTAATATGTTAAAAATATACATTTATTATTAGTTGGAATTTTGTTTGCCATTTATTGATTTATAAGCTCTTAAGATAAAAACATATACTCTTTCCCTAAAAATAGTACATCTTTTTTTTTTTCATTTATCCTTAATTATAGTCTAATTTTTTAATTAAAAATATAATATAATTTATTAATTTTCTAATATATCCTTATTTAATATTCGTTGTTATCAGCAAATATAATTTATTAAAGCACTGTTATTTAATATTGTTTGACTAAGAAATGAAAGGCCAATTATAATTAGTCTTTAAACTATATGAATAAGAATGTTAATTACACTCTTATTCCTATTGAACAAGGGTATATTAGATAAAACCTAAATATAATTACTACTTCAACTAAATTATTTTGAGTTGAGGGGCTGCTGTGTATTTTTACATAATAGACTCTCGTATGGTATATTTTAGCAATTTAAAAATTTTTATAAAATTTTTTAAAAATTACAATTTGATAGTGTTTGATTTAATCAATATAATGATAAATTTTTGTGCTAAACAAAAATCAAATGAATAGCAAAAAAAAATATATTATAAATTTTGTGTATCAAATCTAACGATTTATATCAAATCTAATAGTTTATGTATCAAATCTAACGTTCTATATTTATCGTATTTATAATATATTTTTTACTATTTATTTGATTTTTGTTTAGCACAAAAAATATATTATTAGATTGATTAAATCAAACACTATCAAATTATAATTTTTAAAAATTTTTACAAAATTTTTTAAATCTCTAAAATATACCACATGAGAAATTACTGTGCAAAAATATATAGCAACCCCCTCAATCCAATTATTTTCTCCGTTAAAAAAAAATAGTCATATTTTATTTTTCGCATAAATTAAAAAATTTAATTATTTTTAATTTATTACATTAATTTTATTATTTTTTATGAAAATACTCCTATCTAGAATATTTCTATTATATGCTTCTCAATATTTTTTAGAATACTAAAAAATTATTCTATCAAATTTGTAATTTTTATTTTATTAAATTTATAATTTTAAAATAAAAAAATAAAAATATAATTAAATATATAATGATATTGAAATAAATTAATAAAAATTATATTTGATAATTATCTATTAAATTAATATTTAATAAGATAAAATAAATTATAATTTTAGGCGAAAAACAAAATGAAGGGATTAACTAATTTTTCTTAATATATGTGAAAAAATAAATTGTAACTCTCTTTGAGGGTGGAGGGAAGAATTTGATGAAATTTTCAATTAATACTAAGGACCTAATTTTGAAATTACCTAGATGGTAAGGGCTGTCACCCAAATTAAATTGGATATGACTTGTTTGTTTCAAACACGTTGAATGCCCGTTCAATCCGGCACTTCCAGTCTTTCATCAACTCTTAAAATCCACATAGGCAAACACCAACTTCGTTTTCTAAACTAGGACACCATGTTTCAATTCTCTTTGCCTCTGCTTGAAGCTGGTCTCCGTTCCACTCTGGCACAGATCACCGTAATATAAAGAACGTTGGACGTCTCTTGTCCTCGTTTCACCGGCCGATCGCCGTTTCTGGTAGGCATGTGCTCCTGCTGTTTATTTTATTTTTTTTATATTTGCATTTTTATCCAGGAAAATGGGAGGAAAAAAAATGGAATTGTCAAATTGTTGTTGTTGTTGTTGTTGTTACTGGATAAGGAATAATTTATTGCACATATTTGTATTGAGCTCAGAAGAGTAATGGGTCGAATTCAAAATTTGATTTTTTAAAAAAATATTCATTTGGGTTTGGAAATTTTGGTCTAAATTAATGAAAAGCTAATAATTTTCAAACATTGTTTTTTCTGGATGGATAATTTGGATTGTTGGGTGGCAAAATTTTTTTTATCCCTGAAATGCCAATAAAGTTACTGAAAATTTGTTCAAGGGAATATACCGTTGGCTGAATTTTGAGAAATGTTGGGAAAGGAAATAAACCAAAATTTTGTTCAAGGGATTTCCTTCTATACTCCCTTGCCCTCATTAAACTCCTAGCTATGGATAGTATTAACATTTTTGATACTTCTAACTAATGAGCTTTATGTTCAGTGCTACTACAGTAGTCTTCAGGCTGAAAGGTGAATCTCAATATTTACAAAAAAGAGAAAATTTAATACTTCTCTTTTTTCTTTTCACAAAAAGAAAAATTTTAATACTTATCTTTTTTCTTTTCACAAACAACGGATCTCCTTCCCCGTCATGATGGCTGTATTCTTTAGTTTAATTGGGAAAATGAGTAAATTAGTTTTGTTATTTTACAGGGGATTGTTAGGAGACATCACTACTTTTGAAAGGAAAGTAAATTGGTTAGAGGAGGAGAATATTAACACTCTTCTCTGAGGTATGGCTCTAGCTTTGTTGACTTTATGCTGTGAATTCATTTTTGTGTCAATTTATTGGGAAGGGGCATAATTACATGTCTGTGACCATAGAGAATTTATCTCCAAAAACTGAGTAATGGATAGTTACTCCTATCTTCTTGGGTTGCAGCCATGCAGATTTTATTCTCAACCAAGCACCACCCATCTTTGCTAGTTAATGTGAAATTTGTGGATATCGTGACATTGCAATTAATGCTTTAGAAGTTCCATTGAATTACAGATGATGTAGAATGATCAGAACGTAAATTTAAAAGCTTTTCCTGACTGTGATCTCAAATGATACGAAGTTTTTGAAGTAAAATAACTAAGGGCCTTGGGAGGAGGGGGGGGGGGGGGGGGGGGTTGGGTGGCTGTGGGGCGGGAGAGAGAGAGAGAAGAAAAGTAAGGCCTTTATACGCTAATAAAGCTTGAAACAAAATGAAAATTAGAGCGACATAATTTCTTGTGTGGAGCAAAAGAAAGGTTGTGGGGTGGTAATACCTTCAAATGGGTAGAGCCTGAAATCAAATGTTTATCAGGCAAATTGATTTCATGTGTGGTTAAGTCTTTAAAAAACCTAAGCTAGCTTGATAAAACTCTACACTTAGCAAATTACTGGGTGTGATATTTGTTTTATTTTATGGATGAACTACAGTGATTGATGTTGGTGCTCAATATAAGAGATAGACATGATCAAACAGATTACTGGAGATGTTTAAGGCATCAATATGGTGTTTTAGTGCAGGTATACTTCATGTGTTAATGATGGACATTGAAAGTAGTGCAGAGTTGAATGAAAACCCTCAAATGCTTCCACCTCCACCTGGAACATTTGTAGATCGTGAAGAACTTATACAACATGTTGGAGACTTTGCTGTATCCCAGGGATATGTGGTAACTATTAAACAATCTAAGAGAGACAGAGTAGTAATCCTTGGATGTGACAGAGGAGGTGTTTATCGCAATAGGAGGAAAGCTGTTGAGGAATCCCCTGCTGAACATACCCGCAAAAGAAAAACTGGTTCTCGGCTTACCAACTGTCCTTTTGAACTTGTGGGTAAGAAGGATGATGGATTGTGGATACTTACTATTAAAAATGGAACCCACAACCATGAGCCATTAAAGGACATTTCAGAACATCCTTCTGCTCGTCGCTTCTCGGAGAAGGAAGTTCAGTTAATTAAAGAGATGACTGAAGCTGGACTAAAACCTCGCCAAATCCTGAAGAGATTGAGACAAAGCAACCCAGATCTTTTATCCACTCCAAAGCATGTATACAATGTTAAAGCTAAAATCCGACAAGGAAATATGACAGGTTTTAATCATTAAGCTTCTGTTCTTTATTCCCCTTCTTTTTCTCTGAAATCTTTATCTTATTGTTTTTGTTTCCAAATGGTGTTTCGGGCATTGAATCAGCATAGCTTGTTGAATGATAAATTCATGCAATTTGTCATTGTAAAACATTGTTTATCACAATATGATAAGTTCAGACATCATCTGGGCTGTGAGTCTTCCAATTTATTGACTACATGATGTTTAGAAAAACAAGAAAGTTCAATTTGGAAATAACTGCATTTTTAAGAATGTTGAGTTGGCATAATTTGGGGATAAATTGACAAATGGTCATAGAGATGTTTGGTGATATCATGTAAGTGCATTCATGTTGGTGGAGCAAACAAAGGAACGCAAGTGTACCAAAAATGATAAGATTTTGAGGAAAAGGAATGCTCTGTATTTGTTATCCTTTCCTTGTTTTGTTTTAAACATCTCTAATGCCAAGAATACAAACCTATCACTAATTTTTTACTCCATGGATGGGTTAGCTTTTCCTTGGAAATTCTACTTTTATGGGAATCTTAATGATAAAAGGCAAATGATCTTCTTTCCTTAATTAATTGCTTATACTTTTCTCTTCAGCGGCTAGATAGAAAGCTTCACACTTAACTTTTTTATTCATGGTATTTTTTCCCTTTGGCTGATCAAATTTGTAAAGTTGGGTTTCCTCTAAGGTTAAGACTTTTGTTTGGTCTTACAGTGCTTAATACCGTGGATGCTAATAAACTGCTATGAATATGTAGATTACCTATATTTGCATCATTCCACCACTTAGAACATTTGGAATAGACCATTTTTCATATTTGATTAACTGTTAGTCTATCAATGAACTTTGGAGAATCTGTTGTTGAGTCACTATGGGGTTATAAGGAAGAAATGAGCTGGTCAAGGTTTATTGATGTGATATGTTTATGGTGGTTTGCTGTATTCTTTAAAAGAGACACTAGAAAGTCAAGAACATTTAGAATTCATCATTTGGTTCCAATTACTTTGGCATAGTATAGTCTTTTTCACTTCATTAAGATGTAATACTGTTGCTTGCTCATAAATGGAGGGGAAAGGAGGCATTCTCCCCTTACTTTGTTTGGCTTGCATAGAGGGGGTAGTCCTTCCCCTTTATTCTCTTATTATAAAATGAAATTGCAACTTGGGTTGTAATAAATTACAGCTTGTAGGGTGGAAAAGTGATGAGAGAAGGAAGATTTATTTTTCCAGTTTTCCCTTATTTTATTTCTAAAAAATGTAAGAATACTTGTTTCTTCTTCTGTGCCTAAAGATACTGTCATCAGTTTTCTTATAAAAAGTATATTTATCTTTTAACGAAATAAATATGTTTCTCTCCCTTTCTCTTCTCCATCATTTTTTTTTTATTTTTTTAATACTTTTTAGGTTCTCAAAATGAGTATGGGGAATCAATCTCTCTTTCCTTCCCTTTATTTCTTGCTTATCCTTTCAGAAAACCTCCCGTATCCTTCCATCTCTTCTAGTCATGTTTAGTTCTAGAATTTGATGCTGCAATCTGCTTACAAAGTTTTTTGGAGTGGCTTATTTGGCAGATATTTCAGCAAAGATTGAAGAGCATTTCTGTATTAATTGGTTTTTTGCTTATCCTTGGAGAGTGTGTATTAATGAATCATATCTTTCTTTTTTTTTTTCCTGCACCCAGTTAATCATATCTTATTGACCTGACAAAGTTCATATTTTTGCCACTTGGCTTATCATTAATTACTGTTCCGACATCTGTAGAGCAAGAGTGCTTGGCAGCTAACAAGAAGGTTTACGTTCTGCTTCCGTAGCACTTATTTGTTTATACTGATTTCACCTAGTGAAACTTGGACTTGTGCTTGATGATTGAGTTCTCAATGCCTTAAATGACATGCTATGATGTTTTTTTTGTATATGTTGATGAATGTTGCACTTTAGCTGTCAATTGTCAGGTGTCCCTAAGATTTAGACTTCCATTTCCTGGCAGAGGGTGATTATTTTTAAAATTTTTATGTGCTGCAGTGAGACATTTCAGGTCATTGAGGCCTGAGAAATCTGCCGTTAGGAACAATTATCACTCAGTTATTGAGGCATCTTGGAGGCAGCGCTACCCCACAGTAAGTTCCAATTAAATTTAACATACCTTCGATCAACAAAAACTCATCAAAGTTATGGTGATAGAAGCAACAGGAAATTTTTATATTACCTGTGTCCTGCTTTCTCTTCTTCTGAGTTATTTTCTAAAAAATACTTGTGCTCTCTCCTATTCTCTTCCACCCTCTCTTTCTCTCTCTAAGATACTTGTTAGAATTTCGAAGTAGTTATGCTGGGTTCTAACTTATCTGCTAATGTCTGCCAGAGGGTTCCCAATCTCATTGGAGGTAAATTTGTTGATTCGCAATCTTTTGCATCTATTGATGTTATAAATCCAGTAAGTTTAGATCATGCCCTCAAAAGTTTCTTTTCTTTTATTTTCTTACTTGTATCAATTCAATAATATTTAGTGATTCCTTTCTGTTACTTGCTTACATGTGATAGGCAACACAAGAAGTTGTTTCTCAAGTTCCTTTGACAACAAACGAGGAATTCAATGCTGCAGTTTTTGCCGCAAAGCGGGCATTTCCATCATGGAGAAACACACCAATTACCACTCGCCAACGAATCATGTTCAAGTTCCAAGAGCTTATCCAGAGGGACATTGTAAAGATATTGTAAATTTTTGGATTTACATACTTAACATCTGGTAGATATTAAATTACAATTATTTCTTTCTCAGGATAAGCTATCCATGAGTATTACTACTGAACATGGAAAGGCTTTAAAAGATGCATATGCCGATGTGTCACGAGGCCTAGGTTAGTTTCTTCTATATGTTATCTATGACTTTTCTCATTTGTGATGATTTTATTCTACAAAGTCTTGGATGTTCCCTCGTAGAGGTGGTGGAACATGCTTGTGGATTGGCAACACTGCAAATTGGAGAGTTTGTTTCCAACGTATCTAATGGTATTGATACCTATAGCATTAGAGAGCCAATTGGTGTTTGTGCTGGAATTTGCCCATTCGAGTTTCCAGCTATGATCCCACTATGGGTAAGTCTATAGTACTCTTACCTTATCTTATTCCTCGTCCATTGATCTGGACACAATATCAGTCTAGATTATGCAGTGCATAGGACTGTCATTGTCTTTGTAACTACGTTCTTGAAAAGTAAACAAGATGATGGTGTCTGTGTTGGAGTAGCATCCATGATTTGAGTAGTCCTATGAGCCTGTCATTGTGCTTTTAGGTTTTTTGCCTTTTCTTTTCATGGTGCATCTAAGCTTTCATAAGGGAAATGATAAAAGAACCATATAGTTTATTTATGATGCTTAATTATATATATATTTTCTGTTTTCAAACTTGTTTGTTAGCAGATGTTTCCTGTTGCTGTCACTTGTGGTAATACTTTTATTCTCAAGCCATCAGAGAATGATCCAGGTGATCTCTACACATTCCGATTGCTATACATTCCTATACTATACTCATATTCTTTTATTCATGCTATGGTGTATGGTAGTGATAGTGAAAAACATTTTAACCAGTCTAATTGGTTTTATATGTACTTTGATAAGGATTTTCTCTAATGCGTGACAATTGAAGCAAATTGAACAAGATGTTTTTGGATTTCAAATCCGCCCTTCTTTTAATTTGGCTTTAGTAATTTATATGTTGTTGAAGCATTTTTGAGTTCTACTCTGTAAAGCAAATTGCATTACTTATTTAGTAGATTGCCATGCCAAATTCAATGTCTACTCTTGTGGCAGCACATGTACTCTTCTTTTTCCTTTCACTCTCCATCTCTATGAGATGCTGCCTTCTATGCATCTCCATCTTGGAGAGCAGAGTTCAAAAATATGGGGCAAGGAAAAGTTACTGAAAATAGGAATCATTTGAATCTTCACGAAGTGGAATTATTTTCTATATCTACCAATATTTTCAACCTCATAAAATCGAGCCAAAGAACTTCATCAGAAAATAGGAACAATGTGAATCTTCACCATGTAGAATTATTTTCTGAAAACAATATTAATTATGCTATATCAAATAAAATATTTAAAATAATGTTCTCTTTACTTCTTCTGCTCACAAAAAAAAATATTTATGAGAAGGCTGATGCTTCTCAGATTAATGCAACTACTTTTTACAAAACCAGATGATACTTCTACCTCCATTTATACTCAAAAGCACTCCGCTTACATCCTTAATCAAATTTCCTGTTTTGTTAATGTGGAAGCAGATCTGGCTACAATGGATATGTTAATTTGGTCAATCCCAATGCTTGCTTTATTGAGCTGCTGCTACCTTTTGTTCTATCTTCAATTTCTATTCTCATGGGAATTTGTTGATCAGTTTTAGATATTTTCTTCCTTGGGAGGAATATTATTTCCATTGGAAAATAGAAAAATAAGAAAAAGAAAAACAACGTTTAGCTGCCAAGACCTATTGATGATTTTTGCATCTTTCTTTTATATGATGTTGCAACTTGTTTTGCCACAACACAAGACACTTCCAGCATAAAAATAATATGCTATCTTGCATTATTGCAGGGGCTTCTGTGATGCTAGCGGAGTTAGCTATGGAGGCTGGTTTGCCTAATGGTGTCCTAAATGTTGTTCATGGCACCAATGTAAGGTTTCACTTTAAGAAAGAACCATGAGTTTGCTTTCACTTTAGGGTTTCACCAACGTAAGGTGAAGAATTGTCTTATTTTCCTTAGACCATGTGAGTGTGCAGCAAAGATTAAAATACAGCCCACAACAATTATTGCCCTATTTTTACCAAGTACACAAGCACCGAAGTACTGAAAATTTATATTTTGAGGATATTTGCATTAGCCTTAAATTCTTCGTCTCAATTTGTTACAGCTGAATCCATTTGGTGCTTTCATATGTCTACCTTTTGTAGGTGTTTCTGAAATGATTATTCTTTTCATTCTTCAGATCTCATTTTCTCATCTTGTTGTGTTGCAGGACATTGTCAATGCTATTTGCGATGATGATGATATCAAAGCTATTTCATTTGTGGGTCAGAATTCAGTAAGTTATTCCTCATTGCAGAGTTTGATGCCTCTCTCTGCTGCATGTAACTGTAGAATTTTCCAGTTAAGAATTTCAGTATGTGTGCACAAAGATTTTGTTTGTGAACTTTTAGTTGAAGACAATAAAACATGTTCATGTGTTAATGCACTCGCTAAAAATTGCGGGTTAGTTATTTCGTAGCCTGCTTCCTGGGAGGGGTCAAAAAGTACAATCTGCATAATGCTTTTGAGATTCCATGTGTCTTGTACAGGTTCTATGTTAAAACAAGGCAGAGGTCAAGAAGTAAAGTTTTTCGTTTGGCCATATGCCTAAAAATACCCTTTAACATTATGGGAAAATCTATGAAACAATTTTCCAGCTTAGCATATTATGCAGCTACACATGCCTTAGTGCACTTGATATCAAATTTGGGTAAAAATATAACTTAACCTAACGTCAAAGTTCAGAAAAGAGCCATGCTGGAAAGGGGATGAGACATTTCTGCATGTAGTAGATACAAGAAGGCAAGACATCCATTTAAGATGGCAGTGTGGTTGTGGGGTGTTTCATTGAGTATTTGCAGTTGTAACTGTGATTGTGGCGGTGACAGTTAGGGACTAGGATAGATAGAGTGATGGCCAGTGTGGTGTTTGGAGGAGGATTTTCTTGCATAAAAAAATTTGTGATTTTGGTAAAAAGTGTCCTTTTGTGAGGTTGGTAATATGTATGGACCCTTGATTTTAACTTTATGTTAAGTGTGTGTTTAGCTTTGCGATTAAAATGCTTTTACTTTATTTAGAGCTTAGAAAATCATGGTTTGGGAAAAACTATTATTTTTTTAGCTTTCTTAAACCATAGTTTACAAAAACAGTTAAAAAAAAAAATTTAAAAATTAAAGAAAAGTGTCAAAGTGAAATCTTCAAAAGCATGTTCAAACTCATTCCCAAACTTATATGTTCAAACTCAATCCCAAACTTACATGTTCAAACTCAATCCCAAACTTACCCTAAGTTCTGTTTTGATAATTTATTCTTTGCTTATGTGATGGATTCTTGTGGTGTTTTATGCTCAACATAAAAAATGAATAATGGAATTGTTTTCCAATGGTCATATTCTGTCAGAGGCAAGAGCAATATTACGGGATGCTGAAAATGTTAACAACACATTCCTTTCTGCTGTCATGTCCAAAACATCAGATAAATGTTTTTTAGATTCTGTTTGTCATGCTGCAGCTTCGTTACTGATTTGAATAATTTCATTGCTTTGTCCTCTAGCTCTTCATTTTCCACCACTGTTATTTTTCAAATTTCTCTCTGTCAAAGGATCTTGTATATTCACCCTATTCTTGTCTTTTGGCTGCTTAAGTTTCTTTTCATGTCAATTATCCAAAACAAGCCTAAGTAGGCTCCCTCCATGCAACATGATTATTTTTCTTGGTGATTCTTTTGAGTATTCTTATCCTCAAAATAATTTTGGGCTTTTGGCTTTTGAAATTTTGATTGATAATCAATAGTATTTTTCTTGTCCTGTTCTTTTAGGCCGGTGCATATGTGTATGGAAGGGCATCAGCTAAAGGAAAACGTATTCAGGTAACTTCCTTTGATCTGCTTTCAATAGATAGTTCATTTTTATGATCAAGATGGTTTTCCGTGAATGCAAAATGGATCTAAATTGGTTGGTTGATTTGTTTCCTTCAGTCCAATATTGGAGCAAAAAATTATGCAGTTGTCATGCCTGATGCAAACGTAGATGCTACTTTAAATGCTCTAGTTGCTGCTGGCTTTGGTGGTGCAGGACAAAAGTGCATGGCCCTGAGCACAGTTGTCTTTGTTGGTGGCCTAAGTCCATGGTATCTTATTTGTGTTTAATTCCACATTGAGTTAAATCCAAAGGCCTGAAATTATTTGCATATGGATTATTTGCATCTTGAATGGGTATATCCCAAACCAATCATCTAGTGGACAAGGATTCTTTTGGTTTGGTTTTTGTCCAAGGAGGGGTTAATGGTGAATCATGTTTTCAGCGATTTCTTTCTCCTTTTTTTTCCCCCCTAATTTTCATTTTTATTGTGTAACCTAGGTTTCTAGTCGTCATCCAAGTTGCCATGCATTGAATAACATGTTGTTAAAGCAGTATCTCTGTAACCTTCTAGAGCAATTTTTTTTAGTTCAGAGTTTGAATTATTGAGACACATTTCAGATATGATATTTAGGAATTAGATTGAACTTTGTCAGCTAAGTTTTGTTTTTGTTTGTAGACCTAGAGTGAAATAAACAAAAATGTTTTGCTTTCTAAAAGGACATACTTCTGCCCAAGGGATCCATTCCTCTGTATGTGTTTTAGGATTGGAAAAATATAGGTAAAAAAAATGAGATCCAAATCTATTAGATGTATTAAGTTGAGGTTTATTCCTTCATCATTTCTACTATTTTTCTTTTCCATTCACATTGAAATGAATGAATGTACTGATTTATAAAAATAATTAAATAAATAAATAACAATAGCACTTCTTAAAAATGAGCTTGCTATCACTTTTTGCTAGGGAAGAGAAACTAATAGAGCGTGCTAAAGCACTTAATGTAAATGCTGGAACAGAACCTGATGCAGAGCTTGGTCCGGTCATTAGCAAGCAGGTGCATACTTTAAATCAAAATTTTCCTTATCCATCAGTTTCTTGATTCTAAATCAAGATAGTGAATCGAAAGTACTTGGCTCATTATAATTTTAGAAATTATTATATTGTGTGTGGTTTTCGAAAGAAACCAATTTGCAACTGTTGCTGGGCATCAGTGGCTGCTTTTTGGGCACTTGCATTCTTCACGTGTACATGCTCTGCCTAGTTATGACTTATGACTGTAATTTCTAAGTATTTCTTTATTGTTGACAGGCAAAAGAACGAATATGCACTTTAGTTCAAACAAGCATTGAAAGTGGCGCAAAACTAGTTCTTGATGGAAGAAACATTGTGGTATCTGGTTTGATGTTGTGTTTATTAATCTTCTTTATTATTGCTACCAGTTCTTCCTAGAATTGTGCCACATTGTATGACCCCCACCTTAATAAACCCCCTCCACCACCTTGCTGTTAAGTTTCATAATTAGTTGCTAGGATCTGTGATTTTGGTGCAGTGAGTCCGTATAGAAGTTAATCCAAGCGTTGGTAATCTTGTTCTCCTGAACTATAATGGATGATGGCTGCACTAGTTCTATGGAAATTGAACAAATGATATGCAGAATGCAGTTGCTTTTCTAACTGAAAATCGTTTAGAAAGAACTTAGTTGCATGTTGGAGAAGCAATAAGCAATTTGAGACCTACGGCCTGGGGCACCAAGGCTTCTAACTCTGTTTGGTCATGCTATTTGAAGTTGGCTAGTGGTGACAGGAGTTATGTTGGGAACGTACATTGTGTGAATGAATTTGTCGTCTTTGACTACCCTGGCCAGAATTCAGGGGTAAATTAAAGTTTTTAGGGACTGTGGATAAGCAACAATATGTGAATCTAAAATGTTATGGTCAGGGCAAAAGAAAAAGTAGGAGTTATGTTAAGTGAAGGATATTCTGATTTCAGAGACTAGGAGATTTTCGAGAAGAAAGCTTGTGTTCTTGTCACTGAATCATGGCCAAGGAAAAGGCTCATATGTTGACATAGCATGATTATTTTCAATGATGGGGAGTCCAGGAAGAAGAGCTTCCCAGCAGGGTAATGATAACCAACCAGCAGGATAATGTTTGGTTTGCTTTTTGAACTAACAAGTTTCATATGTCTCCTTATATTCTGCAAAAGGTCTTGTAGGCATGGTATTGTGATTCCAAAAGGACAAGAACATGATGGCTGAAGTATCTCAGCAGTTTTGGTGGCCAGGCACAATAATTTGGCCCTCTATGTGGATAGTCATCTCAAATATCATGCTGTTATAACATGAGATGGAATGAGATATTTCTGAATATAGTTTCTAGTGAATGTTCCTTGTCTAGCAGATTGGAAAAAGAATCACATTAAATTCTTTAGTGTTAGCTATCAGGGAAAAGAAAAACTGCAACAAATTACTTCTCTTCCTATCTTCTTCTCTATGTATTCAATTTGCTGCAGATGAGTCTGGTCATTGTGACATTGTTTATATAATAAACAGGCATTCTCATAGTTGTATTCTGCTTTTGACATTTAATGGATCCATCTGGAGACCCATTTTCTGATGTTATTTTGTGCATCACTGCTAGGTTCCTGGATATGAAAATGGGAACTTTATGGGTCCTACCATCTTATCTGATGTCACAGTCAACATGGAGTGTTACAAGGTAATTGTAGTCTTTTATATAGGATTTTGGATCATTTCTGGTAAGCTTAATTTCATGACATCATGCTGATTCATGCAGGAGGAAATCTTTGGCCCTGTTCTTCTATGTATGCAGGTTTGCTACTTCTACATCTGTCTATTTGTCCAACTAGCAGTTAGTGGAGAACATGACATATGTTGTTCTTGTTCTCAGGTCGATACCATTGAAGAAGCCATAAATATTGTTAACGGAAATAAGTATTCCCGACTTTTAGTTTTCCTGAGCATCTTATAAATTTTAATGCTTTGATTTAATGTATCACCTTTTCATATATATATATATATATATATATATATATATATATATATATATATCCTCTTACAGGTTCAGCAATGGAGCTTCTATATTTACTACATCTGGGGTTGCTGCAAGAAAATTTCAGACAGACATTGAGGTTGGGCAGGTAAGGTGCAACTGAGCAGCATGTAATGGGGCTGCATTTGATGGTAAAAAATTAGGATATAAAATTAAATGTAGTCTGCATAGCTAGTATTTGTGTTAATTTTATAGGCTCAACGTTTTGCTTTCATTGTTCCTAATTTTTACACAACCCCCAAAATATGGTTTCTCTACATGTATTTCACTGATGTTTCAACATGAACTGGACATTCTTCAGGTTGGAATTAATGTTCCTATCTCAGTCCCGCTGCCATTCTCTTCGTTTATCAGCTGCAAGCCATCCTTTGCTGGAGATGTCAACTTTGATGGTAAATATATACATATGTATATATATATGCGTCCTTGAAAAAGTTGCTATACAACTTCAACTGGAGAAGCCTGTATGTTGTGGATTAGACAATGTTCATTTCTTAAGTTGAAGATTAAAACAATTTCAATAACTGCAGGCAAAGCTGGAATTCAATTTTACACCCAAGTTAAAACAGTAACTCAACAATGGAAAGATTTACCAAGCGAAGATGTATCAATTGCTGAATTAAGCTCTTAGAGATCATAGTAGAAAGAGATTCCAGGAAGGTGATAGAATGAATGAAAATTGCAGGATTATTTTCCTTCTTACATTTTGGATTACAGGAAATTAGTACCCCCTTGTTTATATCAATCTCCTTTTTCCAAGATATTGTTGCATGCTATGTACTCTCGCACTCGACTATTTGATGTTTCGCGCTTGAGCTGGGAAGTGCTCGCCTGTTATTACTTTTAGCATCATTCAAGATGTTAGTATAGGTAGGAAGAAGAAATAGGAAGCAGTTTATAGGAATTGTCATGCTAAGCTTTCAGTGCAAACAACCTTTTCTTTCACTGCTATGGAAGTGAAAACTAAATTTGATAAAGTAAATAAAGCTTGAAGATTTTGACAAGTTTTTTTAAAGATTTTGATAATAGTACTGGAGACATCTCGAATTTAAATCCAATAGTATTAAATTAACATTAAAACAAAGGTTAATCTATCAAAAACATATAAATATATTGGACATTTTTCATTTCACCTTTTAGGCAATCCAAGATAATATATTAATTGAGTGATACTGAAATTGTTTTTAAAATTTGGACTTAATTCACAGTGGCGTGATCAGACATACACACATATATATATAATAAAAATATATTTAATTAATATATAATTTATATATCTCCTAAAAAAAATATATAATTTATATATAATAAAATATTCTTTTATATATATAAAAGAATATTTAAGTAAAAATTTTTATTTTTTAATATTCAGCGGAAATGAAGACTTATGTAATAAAAAAAAAAAAAAAGAAAGGAAAACTTAAGTTTCATTTACTTATTTTTAAAAAAATATATTTAATAAATATAAATCTTTATATAACAATTAAATATTTTTACATATTATTAAATATTTTTTTTTACTTTTTAATTTTTGATTTGATCGATTTATTTTTGAGCAAATATTAAGAATGTTTGGTTGTACATTTGCCAAATTAGAGTTTAAAAAAATTTAATGAGTTTTCACGTTTTGGTGAAATAAGCTGTATATGGTAGCTTAATAAAAAAAAAATTACATTAGGTATCAAAACATATTAATGAAATAAACTGCCAAACTATTTAAAATATTTATTTATTATAATAAATTGAAATTTTGAATTCTCAAATTGAGTATGCAAATACTCATATTAACTTATTTTTAAATGAATTATTAAGTTTTTTTTCTTGGAAAAATTATTAGCTTAAATAAAATAAAAAATATTATAATTAATTTTTATAATAAAAAAATAATAAAAATATTAGAAATTAAATGGAGAGTGCGAATATCATCTCTCTCCATATGTATAATTTTAGGGCAGAGATATAAACATAGGACACATGCATTGTACATTTGAGGCAAAAAAAGATTTGGATTGAAATGAGTTTTTTCATTTTCAAATTTTCATGACACATTAAATTGATAGCGAGCTGATGTGTCAAAAATATAATGATTTTTGTTGTGTTGATTTTTTAAAATTTAAAATAATATTATAATATTTATTATAATAAATTTAATGACATATTTTTAGTATTAAATAAAAATTAAATAGATTTAAAAATATATATTAAAAGTGTATTGAATTTATATCATTAGATTTTAACGATTTAGATTTTATATATTTATATTATATTTTTTGAATCTATTTAATTTTTTTCAAATAAAAAATATGTTATTATATTTATTACAATAAATATTATAATATTATAATTTTTAAAAATTTATATAAAATTTTTTTAAACTCTGAAAAATGAACAATAAGTAGACTATTATGTTTTTGGCATGGCATTAGGTACCACCATCCCACATCATGCGAATTTCCGTTTGTTTTCTGTCTCCGTTTTTTACTTTTATAATGTTGTCCACTTGGCAATTGCAAGTTAGGACAATTCTATTATAGTAATATCCCTTTTTTTTTTTTTTAAATTAAAAATTTAAATAATATTAAATAAATAAATTTAAAAATAAAATAAATGAGTAAAAAGTAAAAATTTTAATTATTAATTTATTAATTTTTTTTATTTAACTTAATTTTTTATATTAATTTATTTATATTTCTCTAACATAATTATTTTATAATTATATTTTATAAGAAATAATCACTTTTAATTAATATTTTTAGAGTAATCGTTAAAAAAATATAATAATATTAATATTTAAAAATTACAGTAATAATTCTAAAAAAAAGAAATTATAGTAATAAATAGTAAAAAAGTAAATTATAATTAAGTCTCTATTATCACTTATTATTACAAATTAGTATAATAATTTTCTCAGAAATACAGTCTATTCATAACTTTATTGATTCATGCCAACAATTAAGTCTAAACTGTTGATTTTTAAGATGCCATTTTTTTTTAATGTTTCTAAAAAAAAGTTCTTATTACATATAAAAATTCTATCCAAACATTAATTTGAGACTTTCTGAATAAAAAATTATACATTCTAAGAAAATGTATAAAGTAAGAAAAGAAACTATTCATATAAAAAAAAAAAAAATCACATATTAAAAACAATTTATAAATATAAATTGAATTTGATAACATAATCAAAGAATTTTAATTTAATATTGTTAAAATTTTAGAGATTATAAATTTGAAATTCAGATGGTAATTATATATGTTTAAAAATAACATATTCAATGGTGTTAAAAGGTCTCATGTTCAATTTTTTTTTTTAATATAGAATTTTTTTAGAACGTTTGGTCACGAAATTAATTTTTAAAAAATTTAAGGTATTTTTCAATATGTGTTGAAGATTTTTCAAAAATTTTAACCAGCGATTGTTATTTTGCCCCAAATAAATTATGATTAGTAATTTTAAATATATAATGATGGTAAGAAAAAATATATCTAAACTTATTTGAAATAGAAGAATATAATATAATTTAAATATTTTATAATTATCAGAAATATTATTTAAAATAAAAATAAAAAATTTATATAATCGGATCCAATTGATTTTGAGATTAACACCTTATTTGATATAAATGAATTTCATAAAATTTTATAAAATTTATTTATAAATCACAAAACTAACTTCAAATTTATTTATAATTCTAAATAATTAAATATATGAAATTAAAAATAACTAAATCAAATTCATATTTTCAAATATATTCTACAATTTTAAACAAATAAATTTTAAAAAATTAAAATACTTGTATTAAATTTAATATTTGACTCTTTAAATTTTGATGGACAAAAATATATTAATTATGAATTTAACATTTTTATTTGTTTGATGCCATATATTTTTATTTTTATTTTTTTCAATTTTTTTATTAGGAGTGAGCCATATTTATAAGATGAGAATTTTACTTGACTCCATATTTTTTTAAATACTTCTGCAAATTTTTTTATCCTAACCTTTATTTTTTCTTTATTTTTTATATATTTTTATTTATACTTTATAACATTTTAGTTTTTATTATATTTTTTTATTTTATACTTTATAATTACTTTTTTCTTGAAATTATTTCACAAATACAAAATCCTTTGGAAATTTAATTATTTATGACTAAGATTATATTTTATTTTTTAAAAAATAATATATATAAAAATTTTAATAAATATTAAACTGAGTTTTAAATAATTATATTTTTAATAATATAATATGAAATTTTAAAAATTAGTAAATAAATAATATACTTATAGGATATTTTTGATAAAATAAAATATTAAAATAAATTTTAAAATTATACCAAACATAATATTTATTTCATTTAAAATAAATTCTATATTAATTATTTAATACTTGAAATGAATTTTATATTAATTATTTAATATATCAAATATAAAAATTTATTTATAAATGAAATAAATTACTTAATATAATTGAATCAACGACTAATTTGTATTAAGTTGAGTTTTATTTATTTATTTATTTATCTTTTCATATTGAATTGTAACTTATTGGTCTTAAAAAAAAGTTGTTATTTTCTCATTTACTAATTTTTGTGTGTTTGGATAAATATGTATACGTGTCCTAAACCCTAAATTTTTTTTTACTCTAATCGTGAAATTAGTAACAACTTTGAATATCTACCATCAGATGTTTCATTAGCATAATCCAACGGTCAGATTCCAACAAATTCTCTTCGAAATCCACACTCTCACGACACTAATCAGTCGCTGGCCATTGGGAGAGTATTGTCGAACCATTAAAGTCAAGAAAGAAGAAGAAGGAAAGGACGCAGAGATGTTGATTCAATTTTCAATTCAACGAGGTATTGTGAAATTTTTATCAAATAATAATTGATTTTCAAGTTATTGAATTTTGATTTTTGTTTGTGTTTTTTTTGAATTTTAATTATTATTTGCTTTCAGTGAGAAATCTGAGGAGCTTGAGGTCTCAGATCTTTGCTTTGAGGAGCTCTTATTACTCTACTGCTACTCAGCCTTCTTCTAGCCAGCGTAAACCTCTGGTAATATTTTGTATATAAAAGCTTTAGAGCTTTATTGCCTGTTTGGTTACTGAGGAAGTGCTAGGAAAGAGAGGAAAAGTTCTACTGTACTTTGTATAAATATGTTGCTTTAGTTGAATTGTTCTTTCCTGAATTATTATGTTTTGATTCATTCAAATTAAGCTTCTTATAAAATTATGTTTATGGAGAAATTATTATGTACCATTTCTATTGTTCAATTGAGTTCTTCATTCCAACGAAAAGAAATAAACATGATTCATGTCTGCTAACCTTTTCTCCATTCTTCTTGAAATCCACACTTGTTATTATTGTTAGAATAGCTTTCTAGACAGTGTTATTATGTGTAACAAATGGAATTGAAAATGAAATTCATGATTAAATTACTAATTGCATTTTCGCTCTGATTGGGAGTTCAATTTGAGTTTTATGTTTTTTTTTTTTTGGGGGGGGGGGGGGGGGGGGTTTGTTTTTGTAAATATTAACACCAAATAATTTTTTTTTTTTTCAAAATAATAAATAAAAGAAGC
>CANXYC012266404.1:0-11993 GCA_948193065.1 Aleurites moluccanus
AAAAATTTGACATTGAGCCAAATTCTTTCTTTGGACTTTATAATGTTATATATCATCATTTAAGTCATATTTGAGACTTATATTGATATGTTTATGCTATATGAGACATTTGCATATAATATGTTATAACAGGACTACTTCAATGGTGTAGTTATAAATCCGTCGGCTGTGTACACAGATTTATGTTATGACCTCTGCTAGGGAGGGGTAAATTCCCTATGCCATGGTGTGATTAGTTGGGAATGGTATGATTGTTTGGAATGTGATGAAAGAGAAGTAACAGCTCAGTACGATATGATACAATATGACATGTTATAGGCTCCTGTTATATTATATGCATTATGGTTCATGATATATATTTCATCATGCTATCACCAGTATTCATATTTACAGATCATTAATGGATATATGTGACTTGTCATGAATAATATTGCATACTCATATATATATTGACTCACTGAGTATAATCTTATACTCAACCCTCAGTGATTATATGTTTTCAGGACCTCGGTGAGGCAGTCATCCATTGGCTACATTATCTTCAGCCTTGGATCATAGATGTATGTATTGAGGTCACTCCTGTGTATAGAAGTTCCTTGGTATATAATGTATAGAGGGCTTGGATTGGCTAAAAAAATAATGATAAATATGATCAAATGATAATCAGATATGATATGAATATGTTAATGATGTACATATATATGATATGAGAGATTTATATGATGTATATATGATATGGGTTATGAATGCAAATTATGAAGTGCTTATTGAGTTCTGATTGACTACTGGAGGTTAAAAGGGGATGTATGCTATATTGGAAGTGCAATTTTTATGTTTTACGGATAGCTTAAGTCAGAGTTATAAAGGAAACTCTGTCAGTTTTTCTATAAGAACGATATGATGTTTTAAAAAAAATTATCACCTAAAATGTATCACAGGTTAAGTAATGATTGTAAAAGTAAAGTTAAAGTAAAAGCATGGGTTCTTCGAGGTACTGGTCGCCTTGGCATTACCTGCACCCTAGGACCGTCATGGTCTAAAATTGGGTCGTGACACCTTAGTCTGATATCCAATGCCCCTATTTACTTTCGAACCATTATCAATCCCTTCAGGTCTAAAGATTTAGATTAGAAGGAAAGTAAGTGGAAATAGACCCCACCTCATCAACCAACCAAAGCCCAAATTAGCATAGTTTATGGAGGAATTCAAGCCTAGTTAATATGACTTGTCTGAAATTGAATTCAAATCAGAGTCTAAGTCCAAGTATGAATTTAAGTTGATTCATGGTCAAGTCAGAGTCTAAATCTGAGTCATAGTTAGAGTCTTTTGAGTAGCATTTCTTCTCATTTCCTTTTTCAAGCTTGTAATCGACCTTTTTGGTCTTTCCTACAATTTTGATGTAACTATAGATAATGGTACCCTTTTTTATAATAAAAGTTTGAATTCTTCTTATATCTTCATTTTCATTTTAATTGTTTATCCAATTTGAGTGAAAAAAAAAATATGTGAAAAAATGATGGACAATAAAAAAATTGAAAGAAAAATAAAAGAAAAAAAAATCAATTAACTTTGGCACAGAAAATGAACTGAAAATTGCATACATGGCATCATCATTTTGTAAGGCTTCTTTATTCAAAACAGTTCAGGAATTCGTAGATGGCTTTGCCTAAGGACCTGAGCATATGACGAGTATTAATCCAAGTATAACAATACATAGGATTCCAGCCCTGAAGAATATGAAGCCTGTAAAGCAGAACTTCTGAAGGTTAAAGGCAAAATGGTCTCTCAAGAAGTTGCCAAGTTATTGAAGAATGGTTTTATCGAGCCTATTACTTACCCCTCGTGGTTAGCCAAAATAGTGCATGTACCCAGAAGGATGGGAAGGAAAGGATGAGTGTGGACTACAGAGATTTGGACAAGGCTTGTTGAAAGATGATTTCCCTTTACCCCACATCTACTTGTTCATTGGTCACATGGAAGGATCCAAAACAGTCTTTTTGACTAATCTGTATGCAGGATATAACCAGATCCAATTGTACCCTCCCGACAAGGAAAAAAAAGCATTTGTGACAAAATTGGGCATTCTATTGTTATAAGTTATGCCTTTTAGGCTAAAGAACGCTCAGGCAACCTACCAAAGGATGGCAACCATTCTTTTCCACAATATGGTACATAAAGATATTGAGGTATATGTGGATGATATGGTCATAAAATCTCTATCAGCTGATGATCATTTAGGAGCATTGAGGTGATTCTTCCTTAAACTTTGCCAATACAATTTAAAGTTGGACTATGCAAAATGCCTTTTTGGTGTATCTCTTGGTGTTTTGGGTTACATGGTTAGTAAGAGGAGTATAGAGGTTGATCCCACAAAATCAAAAGCAAATTTAGAAATGCCAATCCTAAAGATTGAAAAGGAGATTATGGGTTTTCTTGTCGCTTCATCTCACAAATGGTTGATGTATGTGGTCCAATTTTCAAATTGTTAAAAAGGGAGCTTCTAAACAGTGGAATGATGGTTGTCAAAATGCCTTTAAAAATATCAAAAAGTACTTATAGAGACCTTCAGTTTTACAACCTCTAAGGCCTGGTAAACCATTATTGTTCTATATATTTGTTACTCAAGAAGCCATGGGGATAATGCTTGCCCAGAACGCCGAAGATTCTTATAAAGATAATTCCATCTATTATTTGAATAAGCAAATACTAGCTCATGAACTTAAGTATAACCAAATCAAGCAGTTGTGCCTCACTTTAGTTTAGGCATGCCATAAGTTTCTACATTACTTAAGTTCTTTCACTAATTATGTTATTGCAAACAAGAGCCCCTTGAAATTCCTTATGGAGAGGTCAATTATTGACAGAAAAATGACACGTTGAATGTCAGAACTTGTAACATTTGATCTAAAGTATATATCAAGAAAGGCATTTCAACAAGAGAGCAATTGTCAGAGTAATTTTCCGATCTGGATTTGAAGGAGGTTGGATGAAGACAACTTGGTATTAAAAGGAAATAAAGCTCCTGTTCAGGAACCAAGAGGAAAATTTAAGCCTAATTGGGTTGGCTTGTATGTGTCAAGGAAGACCCTATCTGGCGGAGGTATTCTACTCATGGATTAATTGGAAATGAATTTTCAAACCATTGTAACCAAATAATGTATTGTATAAACAAGAACTATGTGGGCTTGAATTCTCCCAAAATAAAAAAGAGCAGTTGAAAAAAAAATATTGGAGATACACAGGTAGCCCATTCTGGGTATAATCCAAATCATAATGAAATTATCATTATGTGCCAAAAGCTTGAATAATTTTTTATTCTTTTGTTTGCTCGTCAAGTTGAAAACCTGAAAAGGCGGTTTGGTCAAAAGTTAGAGCAAAGTTGGTAAAAAAAATCATTTTCTAAGTCAATCATCATAGCAAAAGTTGCTAACAAGTCCTCGTCAGAGTCATCAAAGTCATTTTAGTATCTTGGTGTGAAATGATTTTCATATTAATCTATCACGTCTCTTAGCTAATTGGCTAAGTTGTCTTTATCCCACATCAAGGGTATGTCCTTTTATGTCAATCGTCACATCTCTTAGTCAAAGCAGTTAAATGGCTAAACTACCCTAATCCCTCATTAGGGGCATATTTTCTAAGTCAACATCTAGTCACTGTGGCTAAGTAGATTAAATCCATCATCCGAGGATAAGTAATCCAGAGTTATCATTCCTTGAGTCGATTGTCCAAATCATCAAATCAAATAGTCTTTTTTTTCATGATGAATGAATTTTTTTTCAAGCCATTTGACTCGTGTGTCAGTTCTAAAGAATCCAACCGACAAAGTGTCAATCAAGTCATTGACCCATGTGTCAGTCCTACTAGTCCAAACCGACAAAGTGTCAGCCCCAAGAATCTTTTCAATCTCAAACAGTAGGAATAGCTCCGCTTGTCTTTCCTATAAGACAAACTCATAAAACCTCCCAAAATCAAACATACTTCCTAAAAGCAAGTCCAAGCTCAAGGGGCAAAGCAGAAAGGATTCAATGGTTTGAGCAAAAAGGGTTCAGATTCCTCTAATCTTCATCAGTGAAACCAAAGTCGAAATTCTCAAGTGATCCTTGGATAGTCTAAATAGCCAAGCCCTGTCACGTCCTGATTTTAAAATGCGACGATCCTAGGATGCAGGAGATGCCAGAGGCGACCGGCATTCGTAGAACCCAGTATCACACACAATAACCATTTACTATCAATTTATTAATCAATTACTTAATTACTATTCATTATGGCATTCTGTAATCTATCTGTAATTATTTTGCAATTGACTGTAATTACCGACATTTCATGCCATAACATTAGTTATACTGCATAATATGCCATACAAACATATACATAATCTAATTATGCCACTATACAACCCATAGAGCAACTATAGAATATATACAAAATACAGTGTTAAATATAATTATACTGTCACTGCAGATACTGCAGGAATCCACAAGGAACCAAAAGCTGGGATTTCTGCCTCCTACTCTGTACCCAGAAAGCAAAACAATGAAAGGGTGAGTATAAAAGATACTTAGTGAATTTAATATGCATCGACTCAAAGAAAAGGCTAGGATATCAATTAACAATGAGCAGATAATCATTAAATAATTAAGTTGTACACCGGTATCATAATAAAGAAACGGAATACAGTAAGAACGGTGGAATCAATGAATATGCCAAAGAAACTCATGTCATGTAGGGCCATGAAACTCATATACCACATTTCAATCACATTTCAATAAACATAAGACTGATCAAGTCTTATGGCTAGGACAGTTAACCCTTCCCAGCTAGGGCATCCAGTATATAATGTGCACATCGCCGACGGTAGTCACCCGCTACCCCATCGGAGAGGAAGCTCTGTCAAATCACATTAGAACCATTATAGGTGTAGAACAAATCATTAGGTACCATTAAACAACAATGCTCTCATAAAGTATCAATAACTCAAATGTCAATCAAATGAAGCTATAATTAAGTAATGAATTAGCAATAATAGATAAGTATACAATAGTAATAGGTTTGGCAATTAACAATGAGATGGAACATAGAATGGTCATACATGAAGAAATGGTTAGCACCATTGGCATGCCAATGTCACCGGTGACGATGGCATTCAAATGTTAGGCCTATGGAAGAAATCAATGGTAAGCCTATGGATTTTGAACTAGACATTTCAACAAACACTTGGTGTACAACTTTAAATGGACAATTTGGAATGGTTTGGGTGCAACTCCAACATTGTCCCAATAATCAACAAACAACTCACAATCAAGGCAATACAAAAGGCATTGATTATCCAATAAACAACAACACGTAATGGATCAAAAATGGTATGGAAATCAAGTGAAAAACAAAGCAAAAAGTCAATGATGAATAGTGCCAATAGGTTCGGCCAAAATGAGGCATTCAAGGAAGGTTTCCAATCAATATTTCAATGCTATAGACATGTTAAATGATGCATATTCAACTCACCTCACACTTCAAATGAGCTAGAAAAATTGATTTTCCACCTAAAGCTTCAAAGGAGGGAAAAGTCACAACTTTCAAATTCTTTGTTTTCTACACTAAATCAATCACAAATAATCCATTCATTAGCCTCCAATTAACATAATCTAAGCTTAATTAACATTAACTATCACTAAATCAAAGACTCAAATCAAACAACTTCAACCTAGGGTTTGGAATTTAGGGGAAAACTATCAAATGCATCAATTGATGCAATTAAACACCAAACTCATTCTATTCATCATCTAATACACCTAAATCATCTAATTAATCAAAGAAATCAATTATTTACCTTACCTTGATGTGTAACCCAAAATTCCCTTCAAGAAATACCTTGGTTTGCTTTGAGTTTTCAAGTGAAAAATTAATGGGAAATGGAAGAACAAAGGTTGATTCAAGGTTTCCTTTTGATTTTCTTTAAGAAATAACTTGAAAATGGAGGAAGAAATTGAAGAGAAGGGTTCATCCAGGAAGAAGAAAGAAAAGATGAAGCAATTTTCTTCTAAGGCATGCTTATATACTAAGTTAGAATGGCAAATTACATTTGGGTCCTTAAACTTTCAAATAATTATATTTTTATCCCATCTTTTTCTGTAATTTATTTTGACAATTCTGTTGAGAAATAGATTTCAAAGTAGGAACTAAAATGGCTTATTTTTATCTGTACTTTGTTATAAAAATAGTTTCAGAGTCATTCTGAAACCCAGACAGTTGATTTTCCACTATACCCTTAAAGTTTAACTTATTTACGATTTTATCATTACTTAAATTTTCAGTGTTCCTAAACATTTTTCACCTCTCTCTTTTTTCACCATAATTTCACATAAAAATAAATGATTCTTTACCCTTAGTCTGAATTAGAAATTCATCTATCGACCGGACTGCTATTTCACCGGGCAATGTTATTAACACCGACATTTTTCGGGACATTGTCACAAATGCATTCTAACTATTTTTCAAAAATTATCTTTAGTTGTTTTGATGTTCCCAGACCAATAACTAATTATATTATTGTTCAAGTATAGTTGCAATTTCTAGGATATTATATTCTACCCCTTCAAATAAATTTGTCCTCGAATTTAAAATAAACACACACCTTAATATTGGAACAGGAACGGATATTTGTCATTTATATCTTTTTCGCTCTCCCAAGTACACTTCTCTATTGACTGATTCCTCCAAAGCACTTTTACCATCGGGATCTCCTTATTTCGCAACTGTCTAACTTGTCGATCAATAATCTCCATATGTAGCTCTTCATATGACAAGTCTTCATTAAACCCAATATCTTGTACCTCCAATACATATGATGGATCAGGTACATACTTTCGTAGCATAGAAATATGAAACACCGGATGAATGTGGCTCAAATTAGGTGGAAGAGCCAATCTGTATGCAACATTTCCAATCTTCTCTAACATTTCAAAAGACCCCACATATCTTGGTGACAGTTTCCCTTTCTTCCCAAATCTCATAACATCTCTTATTAATGAGATTTTAAGTAAAACATGGTCACCAACTGTAAAGTGAACATCTTTCTACTTCGGGTCTACATAACTCTTTTATCTGCTGAAAGCGGTCTTTTGCCATTCTTTTTTAATTCGCACCTTTTCCACTGTCTCCTTTATCAATTTTGGTCCTTCCAACTATTTCTCACCCAGTTCCACCCAACATACTGAAGATCTGCATTTCCTACCATACAGTGCCTTGTAAGGAGCCATTCCGATAGAATAATGGTACTTGTTGTTGTAGGAGAACTCAATCAGTAGCAGATATTGATCCAAGTTACCTTTAAAATCTAGAACATATAATCGCATCATATCCTCTAATGTCTGGATAGTCCTTTCAGACTATCCATCGGTCTATGGATGGAAAGTTGTATTGAACCGTAATTGAGTACCCATAGCCTCCTGGAACTTCTTTCAAAACCGAGAAGTAAACTGTGTACCCCTATTTGATATAGTCATCAATGGCACTCTATGAAGCCTTACAATCTTATCCATATAGAGTTGTGCATACTGAGCTGCTAAGTAATTGGTCTTAACCTCGAGGAAATGAGCAGACTTTATCAATCTATCCATAATAACCCATATGCAGTCATAACCCCATGTAGTCCTCGGTAAACCGACTACAAAATCTATAGTAATCTGTTCCCATTTTCACTCTGGAAACTCTATCTTTTGAAGCAAACCAGACGTCTTCTGATGCTCAAATTTAACCTGCTGACAAGCTAAGCATTTAAAAACAAATCGAGCTACATCCCTCTTCATACTAGGCCACCAATAAACATCCTTCAGATCATGGTACATCTTTGTAATTCTTGGATATACACTATATGAAGAATAATGAGCCTTTCTCATAATATGATCTCGTAACCCATCAATGTTGGGTACACATAACCGATTCCCACACTTTAGTACATCATTCTCTACTGTAAACTCTAATGTCTTACCATTCTGAACATCTCCTTTTAGCTTCAGTAGATATGGATCCCTATCTTGTGCCATCTTAATATCATCGATCAACAGTGGCTTAACCCAAAATTGGACTATCAAAGCCTGGTTATGATCCTTGGATCCCAAATCCAACTCTATACCCATATCAACTAACTCTTTCATCTCACGGATCAAAGGTCTCCTGACAACCGATATGTGAGCTAGACTGCCCATAGACTTTCGGCACAGTGCATCTGCTACTACATTAGCCTTACCCAGATGGTAAAGGATCTCACAATCATAATCCTTAAGTAGTTCAACCCATCTGCGCTGCCGAAGGTTCAGATCCTTCTGTTGAAGTATATACTGCAAACTCTTATGATCAGTATATATTTCATATTTAGACCCATACAAATACTGTCTCTAGATCTTTAGTATAAATACTACTGCTGCCATCTCTAAATCATGTGTAAGATAGTTCATCTCATGCTTCTTTAATTGTCGAGAAGCATAAGCAATCACTCTTCTATTCTGCATTAAAACACATCACAATCCAACCCTGGAAGCATCACAGTACACTGTGAATTTATGATCCTCTGATGGTAATGCTAACATAGGAGCACTCATGAGGCAAGACTTCAAAGTCTGAAAACTGCTCTCACATTCATTCGTCCACTGATACATCTCCTATTTTCGAGTCAACTCAGTCAATGGAGCAACAATTTTGGAGAAATCCTTCACAAATCTTCTGTAGTATTTTGCCATGCCAAGGAAACTACGAATCTCAGAAACACTAGTAGGCCAAGGCCAATTTGAAACTGCTTCAACCTTCTGAGGATCTACATTGATACCATCCTTACAAACAACATGCCCTAGAAAGCACACTTCAGTTAACCAAAACTGGCATTTAGATATCTTAGCATACAGCTAATGCTCTCGAAGTCTCTACAGTATAATCCTCAGATACTCTAAATGCTCCTCCTCACTCCTGGAATAGATAAGAATGTCATCTATGAACACTATGACAAACTTATTCAAGAATGGTTTAAATACCCTATTCATAAAATCCATAAATACAGTTGGTGCATTAGTTAACCCGAATGGCAATACCAGAAACTCATAATGTCCATATCAGGTCCTGAAAGCAGTCTTGGGTACATCCCCCTTCTTGATTCTCAACTGGTGATACCCAGATCTTAGATCAATCTTTGAGAAGTGATTGGCACCTTGTAACTGATCAAACAGACCATCAATCCGTGGCAACAAATATTTATTCTTCGCTGTCACCTTGTTCAGTTGCCTATAATCAATACACAACCTCAGAGAGCCATCCTTCTTTTTCACAAACAGCACTGGAGCACCCCATGGAGAACTGTTCGATCTAATAAATCCTTTATCCAATAACTCCTCCAATTGCACATTTAACTCTTTCAATTTTGCTGGTCCCATTCTGTACGGAGGAATGGATATCGGATCGGTGCTTGGATACACCTCAATCTCAAACTCTATCTGTCACGACCCAACCTGGGAGCCGCGACGGTCCTAGGCCTAAGCTACCAGTACCACAAAGAACCCAATTATCTGTATGACATGGCAAGCAATTCACATAATCAACTCATATATAGCTTAGTAATTCTACTGAAATTTCGACAGCATCTCCTCTAACATATGACTATACCCCGCTGTAGAAAATGCAATAAACACTTCCAATATAACTTTATCATCAATATCACCCTCAGCCTCCAATATCAACTCAACACATATATATCTTAAGCTATATACATCCATAGCATAATTTATATGCAAAACTAATAGAAATACAAGCACACATATAAATGTCACTCCTTATGTTACAGTACCATGGAATATCTAATACTATATAAATATATACATATACTTTCAAGACCCGAATATTATATGTTACAAGTAGCAAAATTCCAAGGCGAATATAGAAGGTGCCAATGGAATTCGAGCCTCACTGCAGCCCTGAAAAATAATAACAATTATGGGAGTGAGTATAAAATTACTCAGTGAATCTATATATATATAAATGCAGTAGATATTCATAATACCATAATTGCTCACAATTGACCTGTGGAATCATATAAGATAACAAATAAAGGGTGAAACAAGTATCCATATAAGTATCCAGTGTATGAGTCAACTCTTATATGATATAACAGGATTGGGTCCAGTGAAAAGTGCAATCGCATTGTAATAGCACAATCATGCATAATCCAATGTATGTAAAGGAGATCAGTCCTTACGGCTAGAGAATATGACACCCCTCCCTAGCAAGGGTCCAATGAATACCAGTGTGCACACGGACGATGGAATTACCCGCTACACCATCGAGGTAGCCCTGTTATAATACCATATGGGTGTGTCTCCATATAACAATAAAAATAGCATAAATATAACTCATATAGCTGTGGAATAATCCAATATATATTCATAATGAATAATAGAATAAATTTGGGTCAAGTGAAAAAAATAGTCGGCGGGCCCAATTACGCTGCCGCAACTGGCACTCTCCATTACGGGTCCGTTTTACGATTTTTGAGTAGTTTCTGGTTAAGTATGCTATCAATATATTCAGGTGGACCATGAGGTACCATTTTAAAGCTTAGGAAAAAACTAGAAGATTTGTCCAAGTGGGGGCTCTATTGGCTTTTTAGATTTCATTTTATTGCCAGTCAAAGTTTAGGTCGATTTAAGTTGTTTCGGAGGGCTTATTTCGGGGTAAAAATGCATTGTTGGTGTTTTTAGATACCAAGCACTGGTTTATCATTCCAAATGACATTTTATAGGATATATGATACAAATCATGCATGATTATACATATAGACTCACCTTTTATGCAATTATTCACTTTATCCCCCAAACACATTCGGAGGCCCTAATCGGTCCGCCGCTCGACACTCCCAACTGGAGTACCCGACGGTTCACCTATTTCCAAATATAACACTCCAGTAAGACTTGAAAATATTACAAAACACATTATTCACATAAAATGTCATCAAGCATACACAATATACACTATAGACCTCACATTACACAATTTATACTTTTTCCAATTCTTTATGCATCAAACACATGTCTATCAACACATTTGACTTACATTTCATATATTCATCACTATTAAACCAAATTAAGAACTTATATACACTTAGCTCAACATTCCATATCAAACATACATCAAATTCCAAGTTTACCTTCCAAGTACTTATATCAAACACTATTTCCATATCTAAACTTATACCTTTGCATTATGTACACCATTAATCCATATTCAAACCCTTCCTTCCCAATTGCTTCAACCTAACTCATTAAACCTATAAACTCAATATGGTTTAGCCTAACTAGAATTCACTCCATTGATTCATTTTTCAACACCAATCATTCAAATAATATAAATACATATCAAATGCATAACATTCAATCTTTTAATCCTATTAAACACCAAAGCACAACTTCATTTCCTAAGCACCTCACATTCGGCCAACCTAGTATTTCATTCAAATGAGTTTCTTTCCATCAAATGGCTACTAATTCATTACAAATGCATCAAATATAACACATTTGAACCAAAATTATATCAAAATAACACATTTGAACCTTACCTTTTCCTAGTTAGGGTTTCCTTCCAACTTTTTGATTTTCTTCCAACCTAAACACATATTTGTTACCAATTAACATCAAAGAACATCTTAGGATCAAAATTAAACTAAAAGAATGGTAAAATTACTTACTTTTCTAATAGTTCTTTGAAATCTTCAAAGCATTGATTTATCAACTTTTCTTGATTTTTCTTTAAATCTAAGGTTATAATTATGTTTAGAATGATGGAATTAACTAGTTTAGATCAGAAAATGAAAGAAAACAACTTGGTTTGGTGTACATCAATGGTGGCCGAAACCTTGAAATGGAAAAAAAGAAAGTTTGGTTGGTGAAATGGCTAAGGAAGAAGAAGAGGTGGGAAAAATCCACCTAAATATCAATTTAGTAATCCTATGCATTGAT
>CANXYC012266476.1:0-16980 GCA_948193065.1 Aleurites moluccanus
ATAGAAAACCTATCAGATTGGAGCACCTCGTTGCTCCGAACTGGTCACTGGGTCAACTCCTATAAATAAATAAAAACTAATATTGGAATATGAAAATAAATTCTAAAATGTCATGATGCATGAATTATGCTGACTCTAAAATATCTAGCATAATTTCTCACGAAAATTTGACAGAATTTCCTCTTAAAAACTGGCAACCCTAAAAATTAACTTACTCAAATAATCACAATAACAGTCTATAATGCAATATTAAACACCAATTATAACCCATAATGCTATTTTATATCTAACTAAAATAAAACATATAAAATATAGTCAAGGTTCCAATTGACAATAGTTAATATTTCGGGTATCCAAATAAAAATCTAAAAGTGTTTATGGATTCCTTATACTGCAGTGAATATTTTGATATAAATATTACTAATTAAAACTAACTAATTGAGAAAATATTAAATTTAGCCTAAACCTTAAACTTCAAAATTAATTGGCTAAATTAACCCAATTAAATATCAAATTCATGCTCTAAACATCAAAAACTATTAGTTACCTGAGTTAAATGATCGAAAAATCAAAACTTGTTATTCGGTTGAGGAACAGAGAAAGGAAATAAAAAAAAATGTTTCTGATAAGGAAAGTTTATAATATATATATATATAGCAAACGGTGATTGATTTTTTTTTTTTAGCAGTTTAGCGGTGCGGTGTGGTGGGCGATTGTCACAGTAAAAGCTATAGAACTATAATGGTAGTTAAGATATATATGACAACTAGAAGATAAAATATGATAGATCTGACAAACAATATGTAATAATTCTTAACACTCCCCTTCAAGTTGATGACTGTACTATTTGGTCTCAGTTTGTCTCTTTGTAACTCAAATGAACGGCGACCCAAAGGCTTAGTAAAGATATCTACTAGCTTATTAGCACTTGAAATAAATTGGACTTATAACTTCTTTTGAGCAATTAATTCTCGAACAAAATGATAGTCTAATTCGATATGCTTAGTTCTTGCATGAAAGATGGGATTAGAAGTTAAGTAAATTGCACCTATATTATCACAGCAAAGTATTGTTGGTACCTTAGGAGCAAAGCCTAGCTCACCAAGAGAATGTAACCATACCGCCTCAGCTGAAGTATTCGCCAAAGATTGATATTCACTTTCAATAGAGGAACGGTCAATAGTTATTTGCTTGTTTGATGTCCAAGAGATTAAATTTATGTCCGTGAAAATTGCATAGCCATTAATAGATCTTCGATTGTCAGGACATCCACCCCAATCGCTATAAGTGAAACATTGTAGCTGAAGAGATGATTGCTTGGATAAAAAAAAGACCCCAATGAAGTGTTTGTTTAAGATATCTAAGAAGTCTTTTAGCTTCTTTACGATGATCTTCATTTGGACAATGCAAAAATTGACACAATTTATTTACTGAAAAAGAAATGTCAGGCCGAGTCAACGTGATGTATTGCAAAGATTCAACAATACGTCTATAGGACTCACCATCTTGCAATGGAGTTGTGGAGTTCTTTGTTAATGGAGGAGCACTAGCCATTGGTGTAAGACACAATTTGCATTTTGCCATTCCTTCCCAATTTAGCAAGTCTTTAATGTACTTACTTTCAGTAAGTGTCATCCCATATGTTGTACGGTGAGCCTCAAGTCCGAGGAAGTAATCCAAATTCCCTATATCATGTACAGGAAATACTTCTTGAAGTTCTCTAATGAACCATTCAATATGCTCCTCATAAGAACTTATAATTAAAATGTCATCCACATAAATCAAGACAAATAGTTTAGAACAATCATTAGCCATAACAAACAAGGACGTGTCCGCTTTAGATGCAAGAAAACCATGATCAGCTAGAAAAGAAGCCAACCGATTAAACCAGGCCCGTGATGCCCATTTCAAACCGTATAGTGATCTTTGTAGCTTACAAACAAAATGAGGTCTACTTGAATGCATAAATCTAGCCGGTTGTTCCATGAATATATCTTCATCAAGAAAATCATGAAGAAATGCATTAGAGATATCTAACTGTTTGCACTTCCAATTATAAATAACAGCCAATGACAAAATTGTTCGAATAGTAGTTGTCTTCACCACTGGACTAAATGTTTCTTTATAATCTATACCACCCTCTTGAGTGAAGCCCTTTGCTACAAGTCAAGCCTTGTAGAGATCGATACTGCCATTTGGTTTTCTTTTGATCATGTAAACCCATTTATTGCCAATAATATTTTTATTTGGTGGCGGTGTAACAATAGTCCAAGTATTATTGGTAAGTAAAGCATTGATCTCACTAGTCATTGCTTCTCTCCATTGTGCATATGGCTTTGTTTGATTATATGTGGATGGTTCAGTTTCAAGGTAGTTGGGATGGGGCTTGGTAAAAGCTGTTAGTGCTCGTTTTTGCATGGTTGATGGTCTGAGGATCATGGCATGAGTTCGGGTTGGTTCAATTTCATGATTTATCTCAGGTTGGTAAAAAATTAAATTAATACCATGGGTGGACCTGGAATCATGTGGTAAAATGGGCGATTGGGATAGAATTTATGGAGGAGTGTTTCTGTTGTTGATACAAGTGTCGTGGAAGAGGGACTGTGGTCTTGAGAATTTTCTGGTAATCTGATGTGATTAGAAATAGAAGATGACTTTGACACAGGTGTGTGAGGTGAGGAGAAAGAAGGAGAAAAGGAAGTGGTACCATGTACTCCATTAGGAGCCAAGTGATTAGGATTATGTGCTTGTAGTTCCATCCAAACAGTAGAAAATGGAGGTGATGACGAACCCGGTTTGTTCTGTTGTTTGAATGGAAAATTCTTTTCATTAAATTTGACATGTTGAACTATATAGACCCTTCCACTTTCTATATTCAAACATCTATAAGCAAAATGGGATTGAGATGGACCAAGATACACACATTGTTTAGAATGATAAGAAAACTTATGGTCGCTGTATGGTATCATTAAAGGATAAATTGAACATCCTAAGGTCCTAAGTTCAAGATATTTGGGGTGTGTGGAGAACAATTTAAAGTGAGGTGTACAATTTGTAACAGAGGATGGTTGCAGCATCAAATGCATAGTTCCAATATTTTAATGGAATTTGACCATGAGCAAGTAAAGCTAGACCAGTATAAATAACATGTCTAATCTTTCTTTCGGATATCCCATTCTGTTCATGAGTGTATGGACAGGTAATGGAATGTATGATGCCCTTTGTTTTGAAGTATTTGTTTAAGATTTGATACTTCCCACCCCAATCTGAATGAAATGCTTTAATTGTGAAACCAAATTGACATTTAACAAGAGCCTTAAACTGTTGAAAAGCTAAAATTACTTCTGATTTAGATTTTAAGAAAAATATCCAAGAATAACTAGTAAACTCATTAATAAATAATACAAAGTACCTATGTCCAAGGCTAGAAAATATTGGAGTAGGGCCCCATACATCATAATACACAATTTCAAAAGGCGATTTGCTTGTGTGAACAACTGAAGCAAGAGGCATTCTATGAAGTTTACCTAGAGCACAGGACTGACGGACAGGATTAAAATCACCTAAGTTAGATAGTTAATGATGATCCTTAAGGACCTTATTGACAGTACGATTATTGGGATGACCTAACCGTGCATGCCATTCATCCTCGATAACATGATCAACAAAATAAGCTTGCTTTATGGTGGATGGAACTTTAAGAACATAAATTCCTTTTTCACTTGGGCCACGGAGTAAAGTCTTCTACGTTTGTTGATCCTTGATAGAGAAATGGGAAGGCCAAAAATTCAAAGAAACAATGGTTATCCTTCGTAAATTGGTGAACAAATAATAAATTTTTAACAATATGTGGTACATGTAAATCATTATAAAGATTTAGGTGACCATTTGCATAAGGAAGAGAAACCTTACCAGTGTTAGCAATCAATAATCCTTGCCCATTTCCTACATAAAGTTGATCTGGTCCCTTATAGTCATTAGAGATGCTTAAACTTGAGATGTCAGGTGTGACATGAGAGTTGGCAGCAGTATCAGGATACTAATAGCCGTATCCATGATGAAAGGGACGTGGTGAATAAGAGGCTGCAAGATTAGAGTACACATGGTTAGCTTGAGGAGAAAAAGATAGACGAGAGGTGTACCTTATTCTATAATGATCAGTAATGTAATTCCTTAAGCCACATATTTGGCATGTTCCACAATTGCGCCTATTATTAGGAGAGAAAATGGGCTGCTGTTGAGGCATGGTCAATGTTGGCAGTAAGAGAGCTGACTAGGTTGAACAATGACGCGAAATAGTATTCGCCATAAGCTGATCGTACATGCTTTTAAGCAAGACTTCATGGGCAACAAGTTGACCATGGAATTCATGAAATGGTACAAGTGTTGGTTTCATATTTAAGGCTGTAATTACACTGTGATAATCACTGTCGATGTTTCAATAAATTATAGCATTGAACTCAGCTGGAGACACTTCTCAACCGGCAATTCGAAGTTCATCAGCGAGAGCCTTGGCTTTTGTAGAAATTCATTGATAGAAAGATATTTCTTTTTAACTCTTGCAACTCAATATTCAATTAAAGTTATCTATTATGAGAAATTGAACCGAAAGCTTGAGCTAGAGCTTGCCACACTTGTAAAGAATTAGTCAATCCAGTCACATAGGAATAAACTTCCTCTATGGGAGAAGATAAGAGCCAAGAATAAAGCATCTGGTCTTTTTGAAACCAGGTCTGAAATCCTGAGGAGTGGTGGTCGACATAATTGTTCTTAGAGATGGTGGTGTCGATCCATCAATAAAACAAGTAAGATTATGGTAGTTTAGAAGGGAAAAAAACTAAGTTTTCCAGGCCAAATAATTTTTGGAAGTTAAGCTTGATAGTAAAGGTATGATGTGTGGAAGAACTTAACGGAGCAAAAATAATTTGCTGAGAATTAATGTTTAGAGAGGCAATGTGGGAGTTGGTAGGAGTAATTTCAGAGGAAGAAGAAGAAGCCATGATAGAAAAGAAAGGATATACTCATTGGAGTTTTAGAAGGTTAATATCATGTGAAGATAAAAATATTGTTTGTATTTCTTGTGTATATCAATTACAACAGCAATCTCTTAAATACAAAAAGTATAAAAGCTACAGATAACTATAATGGTATTAAGATATATACAATAACTAGAAGATAATAATAATGACAGATATGACAAACAATCTGTAATTATCCTTAACACATTCAAGGTGGTCGTGGCGAACATGGTGGACTTAGTAAAAAAAAAATAAAAGATTTGAGACTGATGCAGTAGCATATGATCGTGGTCAAAGAACGTATTTGAGGACAAGGTCGAGGATTCAAAGCCCGATGAAGAGGTAGATTTTAACAAAGAGGTGATAAGTCTCAGTTGCAATGTTATAATTGCAGTAGATTTAGTCATCTCAGTTATGAGTGTAAAGAAGCTCTAAAAGTTGACGAAATAATTCATTTTGTGCTAATGAAGATAAAATTGATAATTCAACCATTTTTTTCTCTTTCTAATGTGAAGAATATTATAAGAATAATATTTGGTACCTCAACATAAATGCTAGTAATCATATGTGTGGTGGAAAGGAGCTGTTCACGGACGTGGATGAGACAATCTAAAAAGAAGTTACATTTGGAAATTTATCATAGGTTACTATTAAAGGCAAAGGGAAGACTATGATTTTCATAAAGAATGGGGACAAAAAGTATATCTAATATGCTGATTATATTCCAACTTTGAAAAGCAACCTCATCAGCCTTTATAAGCTTATAGAGAAAGGATATGATATACATATGAATAATTGCTTTCTCGTCATAAGAAATGAAAAAAGAGAATTGATTGCAAAAGTTGAAATGACAAGGAATCATCTATTCACAGCAGATATTCAGAGGGAGGCAATAAAATGTATAAAGTCCATCATAAAAGATAATTTGTGGTTGTGATATCTCAAATTTGGTGATCTGGGATTCACCAACTTAAAGTTATTATCAAAAGCAAAGATGGCAAGTGAACTGCCAAAAATTAGCCATTCAGATTAACTGTGCAAAGGCTGTATAAAAGGGAAGTAGCGTAGACAAAGTTTTGAAGTTGGCAATTTGTAATGATCTGAATTTTTATTAATTTTAAAATTATATTTTCTAAGGAAATATATATGTTTATTTATATTTTTATGTGTATATTTATAAGAATATATATTTTATGATTTTATGATAATGAAAATATTTTGTGAAAATAGTTAAATAAAAAATTTATGGTTTATTATAATTTCTTTTGAACATTATTTCAAAATAAAACATCTTTTATTCTACGGTTCGAATCCACGACTAAAGGGAAACTGAGTAATGTGTTAACCACAAAACTAGCCATGCTTTCTTATCATCTTATTACTTGATTAATCTTTATTATAAAAGTAGTTTAAACAAAAAAGGATATGGGTCATACCATTGAACAGTGATTGATTGGCAGCCAACTAATCACCAGTTATTAATGGAATAAGGTGGCAGAAAGAGAAAGAGAGAGAGGTTCGCCTAGCTGAAACCATCATTGTTTGGTCACTGCACATCTTCACTAGCCCCACTAGGATACATCCACTACCGACCAGCCGGTCCCTAGGTTTTCTCTGCTAACGGCCATTGAAAGACAGCCAATGTGCCTCTGACGGCACCGACGACCGAGAACTTTTGGCTACAATTTTGGCCGACACAGACTTCTTTTTTCGGCTATTATTTTACCTTTAGACTTCCCAACTTTATTTTGACGCCTAGTTTGCAGCCTTTCATGATTGGAGTTCCAGAGAGAAAACGAGAAAACTGGATCTTTTGCCAACTTTGCGGCAAGTGATGTTTAGACATTTCAGGCGTCTTCCTACCCGTCAAGCAACCGATGCACGAGGAGAGCTAGTTGGATTTTCATAAAATCTGTGTTGCATTTGAGCACATCATATAAGCAATAATGAATACTAGATGATGAGTTAGAAGAGAGGTTTGGGGAGAGTAATGGACCGTTAATGTATTAGGTACAAAGGGAGATTAGTGCTCTAACTCAAGAGAGTTTGACAGTAGCACAATATTATACTAAGCTTAAGAAATTATAGTATGAACTAGGGTGTCTGATACCCATGCAAGCATGCACTTATGAAGCAGCAAAGGTTGTCAGTTTCCAATACCAACTGCAGCTCCCGCTGATGGTTTGACAAAGTTAATCCAATTTTTAATGGGGTTAAATGAGGAGTATGATAGTGTTAGGAGCCAAATTTTTCCATGAAGCCTTTACCTAGTGTAAATAAGGCTTATTCCATGATTTTGAGGGTGGAGAATTAGAGAGAGGTGCATGTGAACATAGTGGACTATACTGATTCAAGGGTAATATAGGTTAAGAATCAGGAAGGAGATATTTCATTAGACATTTTAACAGAGACAGTCCAAATAAGGATTATTACATAGAGGGACAGAAAGGACAAGGTTAGAGGAAAAAAGATAAAAGTGATCAATATTGCACTTATTGCAACAGGAATGGACACCTTAGAGAGACATGCTTTAAGTTGTATGGAGTGCCATAACGGTATTATGAATTGAAGAAGCAAAAGGGTATGAAGATTAGAAAGGAAACAAATCTAAAGCTCCATCTAAGTTTGTAGCCCAAGCCTCATCAGAGAACTTTTTAGGTAACAAAGTACAAGCAAAGGTTGATGATTAGAGTACTACTATTATATCTGGTGTGCAACAGGAGATGTATAAATTCATGAAGGGGAAAGGGATCTTTGAATGAGCCTTTGTCAACTATACTAGCTAAGTGTAACACCCGGTAATTTTTGGAACCATACTTAACACAGTTTAGGGTACTGTCCCGGTAAAGGCAGTGTTAATTACATTGCAGGGGAAATAGGTCGGCATGAATTTCAACATTTTTAAGAGTGACCTATGCCTAAAATCTTATTAAAATTTATGTGAATTTTTGGTAGAAAGAAAGAATTGAAAAGTGTTTAGGAACATTGAGATTTTAAAGAGTGACAATTTTATAAATAAGTGAAAGTTATAAAAATCACCATATATAAGTCAACTTTTGGTCTTTATCACCATTGTCATTTTCTTCCTTGTTCTTCATCTTGGCCGAATTCACTCTAAAACTAGCCCATCCATTTTTTTCTTCAATTTTTAAAGGAAAACCATAGAAAATTTGTAAGTCCAACCTAGATAATCTATTTCCATCAAAATTTTCACCAAAAACCAAAAGGATTTTGACCTCTTTGGAAGAGAAATTTTCGGCCACTATTCATCATTTTGGTAAGTTATTGTTTTCTTTTAATTAATAATTTAATTAGTTAAGTTAGATGATAGTTAAAATAGTTAGTGAAGTTGATTGCATCAATTAAGCTAGTTTAGTGAAAATTCTCAATTTGAAATCCTAATTGGATTATGCCAATTTTCATATTTTGAATTAGTATTAATTAATTTTAATTTGAGTTAGAATATAGTTAATTACATTCATTAGATGCTAATTACATGGTTATTTTGGTGTAGAGAATAACTTGGAGCAAAGTTGTGGAATTTGCCTTTTATAGGCAAAATTGGTGAACAAGATGCAAATTGTGTCATCTAAGGCTTGTGGTGAGTTTAATGTGCTATAAATTACATGTATTTAAACTCCATTTGAGTTTTGAAAAACCATTGCAAAATGGCATGCTTGACCGAACCCTAAAGTGACCAATTTGCCAAATTTTTATTCATATTTTCCTTTGATTTTCATGCCATAATTGATCTATTATTTATTGTTTTAAATCTTCATTGAGTTGTTGAATATATTGCCTATCTTGTGTACTTGTTTTGTGAACTTTGGGCTATGCCAAAACCTAGCCAAAACTTTGCCTAAACCTAATTGGAAAAGTGCACACCAAGTGTTTAATAATTTGCCTTCTTTAATTCATAGGCCTACAAATTCAATGTCATTGTCATCAGCGACATTGGCATGCCGATGGCGCTAGCGTAAATGGCATTGGATGACTTTGCTACCTTGTGACTTATATATGTTTGTTCCATATATTGTTCATGATACCAGTGAATCATACCAGCAGTATTATTTTTCAACTAACTGGTTAATATTGTTAACTGTATTATTTGTTCCGTTATTGTGACTATTGTGTTTCATAAGCGACCTTGTGATATTACCATTTGTTATTACCATTTTATCTATGTGGCTTTGATAGAACTACTAGACCGATGGGGTAGTGGGTGAAAACGATCGGTATTGTGCACAGTGACCCTTTGGACAATGTTAATTCTAGGACCCTAATTGGGTGAGGATTTGTCCTAGTCATAAGGTTTAGCTCACCTTATGTTCATTGTTAGTGATATACAGTGTGACCCCTTAGTCTGTCACTTTCACATGCCCATCTAGTGTTTTTATATCATACTTATTTGATTATTTGCTTACCATTTGCTCTATATTTGACCCTGTGTACCATGGTGTGCATTTCTCCCATCTTATTGTGATTTTTTTATCCGTATACCACTGCCTTTGTACCATGCATGTGATTTATAGTATGTTAACCTCACTGAGTATGTTATACTCACCCAATCGTGGTTTCGTCTTTTTCAGGTCAAGAGTATATAGCAGATCCAACTCTTTTCTCCAGGACCTACTAGTAGTATTTTGGCAGTATAATATTTTATGTACTTCCTGTGTATTTATAATGTATTCTAGATAGCTCCATGGTAATGTAAATATGATAACTGGATTGAAGACTATATTATATACATATATATTATATTTGTGGAAATATTTTGGTATTAAGTGGAGTATGATTGTGAATATTGATGATATATGTGTTATTTGTGGATAGTGTTATGATATGACAGATGTTCTAAGGGTGTCAGATGTCTTGGACTGTTCCCACATCCTAAGACCGTCACGCCCATTTATCAGGTCGTGACACTAAGCATGTATCATTTATATTGTAGCACTTTATTGCCTTGGTTATGCATTAGAGAATGTATGAATTATAGATTCAGGTGCTACAAATCACATGTGTCAAAACACTACACTATTTCATGATACACTTAGCTTAAGAAATAAATACCAGTACATTTACCTAACAAATACTTAAGAATTGTACATCAACTTGGCACAGTTCATATTCATTAGAAACTTACCATCACAAAAGTCTTTCACATGACTATTTTTAATTTCAACTTACTATCAGTTAGTCAACTAACCTAACAAGTACCAATTTAAGTTATTTTTCTCTATACCCACTGTGTTTTTAAGGACCTGAGGACTGAGGAATATTAGTTGTGGGAAATTTGCACAATGGACCTTATTTTTTGGATTATACTAGTTTCCCTGCAACTACTATTCAACATTTTCAGTCAAAGGCATCTGTTGTTTTAAATGTTGTTAAAGTAGAAAAGCCTAGTTTTTGTACATCCTTTCTTCCCAATAAAGATCTTGCATCTATTTCTTTTCCATTATTGCACCAAAGATTAGGCCATGCTTCCCAAAATAAAACTAGTCATATACCTATGAATGTTATTCCTACCAAATCTTCCCCGGTTTGTGATATCTCTCCTCTTTCCAAGAAACAAAGATTGTTTTTTTGTAAAAGTGAGATTAAAACTAAATCCCCTTTTTTTAGTTGATTCACATAAACTTATGGGGTCTTCATAAACAACCCTCAATTACAGGAGCACACTATATAGTTATAATTGTGGATGATTACACAAGAGTTACATGGATCTATTTGTTGAAACATAAACCACAAACTTGCTCTTACCTTAAATAATTTTTAGCATTAGTAAAGACACAATATCACTCAATAGTTAAGCAAATAAGGAGTGATAATGGATCTAAGTTTATCAGTTTGAAAGTAGAAAATTATTTGTTGAATTAAGGATTTTACATCAAAAGACTTATGCATACACACCACAGCAAAATGGTATGGTGGAAAGGAAACATAATATTTGTTGCAAGTAGCAAGAGCATTAATGTTTCAGACCAACCTACCTATAACATTTTGGGGTGATTCTATCTTGACTGCTACCCATAAAATAAACAAATTACTTAATTTTGTTTTGAATTGGAAGTCTTCTTTTGAAGTTCTCCATAACCAACTACCTAATTATGATTCTCTTAGAACTTTCGGTTAGTTATCTTTTGCCACTAACACCTTATCTCATAAAGACAAATTTGGACCTAGGGTTGTTAATTGTGTGTTTATAGGATATGTTCCTGGCCAAAAGGCATATAAATTGTATTGCCTTCAAAATCACAGTGTTATTGTCTCAAGGAATGTAGTTTTTCATGAGGATATTTTTCCTTACAAGTCTGATCCTTCTTTATCTCAACATGAAATTGTTTTGCCCAACACATCTATTTTTACTGATGATACTCCTATTAATGCCCCTGTTTCTCATCTTGATGTACTAGTTTTGCCATCCAGTCCCACTACTCCTCTCACAGACAATTCAGATCACATGTCTCCTATCTCTTCTGGAAACCCTACTATTTCAACTTCCCCTACAATTTCCCCTATTCCAATACCTGTTGTTATCCCTAGACAGAGTACTAGAGCTAGAACTAAGCCAACCTGGCTTCAGGATTCTGTGTCTACTATGTATACAAACACTACTGATACTTTTCCTTAATCCGATCACTCAAATTCTCAATTTCCATATCTTTTATCCTATCTTCCTACCCATTATCATAAGTTCTTTCATCCCTCACACATTACAATTGAAGCCAATATTTAACCATACATGAACTTAATATATATGAACAAGCAGTTAAGAACCCAAACTGGGTTGTGACTATGTAGCAAGAATTAACGGCCTTGCAACTAAATGATACTTGGGAAATTACTACTTTGCCTCCTGGGAAGAAAGTCATAGGATTTAAGTGTGTTTATAAAATTAAATATAATCCTAATGGTACTATTAACAAGTACAAAGCTAGGCTTGTGGCAAAAGGTTATAATCAAGTTGCTAGTATTGATTGTAATGATTCTTGCTCCTGTTGCTAAATCAGTAACAATGTAACTTTTCTAGCGATTGCAAGCGCTGATAGTTGGCCCTTTCACCAATTGGATATAAATAATGCTTTCTTGTATGGTTTTTTAGATGAGGAGGTTTATATGCTTGTCCCTCAAGGATATTCTGTGGAAGATAAGTCTATTATTTGCAAATTGAAAAAATCCTTATATGGCTTGAAACAAGCCTCTCGAAAATTGAATATTGAATTTACTGCCAAGCTTAAGTCTTTTGGATTACAACAATTTGTTAATGATAATTGCTTGTTTTCCCAAACTAAATTTGGTCATTTTCTAGCACTTCTCCTTTATGTTGATGATGTACTTATTACTTGCACTCATGAAGAGGATATCCTTGTTGTTAAAACTTACCTAGACTATATGTTTACTATCAAAGATTTGGGATATGTCAAATATTTTATTAGTTTAGAGATAGCAAGTCACCAGAGGGTCTTCATTTGAACCAACGAAAGTACATTTTAGAAATTCTAGTAGATATTGGTTGGTTTACTACCAAACCAATGTCAGTTCCACTTCCAACTGGTTCTAAATTGTCAGACGTTACTGGTCCTTTTATTCTTCTCTTGAGCAATGTAGGAGACTTATTGGAAGGCTCCTCTATCTCAATCTCACCAAGCCCAACATCTCTCTTGTAGTGCAACAATTGAGCCAATTTATGAGTGCTCATGCAGAGTCACATTGGTAGGCAGCTCTCTATGTTCTGAAGTATCTAAAGGGCTCATCTTCACTTGGTTTATTTTTTCCTGCTTTCCCTTTTACTCAATTAACTGCCTACTATGATGTGGATTGGGTGAACTTTGGGCTTGAACAAAAGATAATCATCTAGACAAGGGAACCTAAGCAAGTAAGGAGTTCCAAGTTGAAAGTCAAATACTTATGGACCAACTAAAGGCATCACTTTTGGGGTGCTTGGATAGTATCTTCTTCTACATTTCTTAAGGTATATTTCTACTTCAGTTCTGTTTAAGTTTCATACATACATGATGTGTTTTGCCAATAAAATAGTTGGTCCTTGTGGTTGTGCTCAAAGTTTTTATTTGCTTCTGTTGCAATCTTTGATTTTTTTAGCACCCAGTATTATTTTTCTTTGCCTATAGTATATATTAATTATAGGGTTGTTAGATCCTTAGTAATTCCTTAAGTTCTTTTTTTAGTGGTAAAGTAATATTATGTAGCATTTGATAAATTTTTTTTTCAAGAAAAAGAAGTAACTTTCAGCTAGCATACTATAATGAATTCATATTTTTAATTTGATTGATAATAGACCAATTCATATCCAAATTAAGAATTCACAAAGAAAAAAATATGGGTAGAAATGGTAATTGGTCAAAATCTAAATTTCATACCATTATAAATTACATTACCTACTTCATCACTGGCCAATCTTGCATCGAGTCAAGTATTTAGTTGAAAAATTGGGATATTCAGGTATTTCATTAGGTTGAATTGAGCCATGTCCTATTTTAATCTTTTTACATTTTTTTATTATATTTTTTTTTAAAAAAAAGAAATATTTTATCTTTTTTACTTGCATTTAAGTATATCTATGTCGTTTCATGTGTTATATTTATCGATTTTTAACAAAATTATATTGTTATATATATATAATTGTGTATGTGTGTAGGCGACAATTGGGGTTAAAGAATTGTAGAGTTTGCATGATTAGGCATCTGGTTTGACTTGTCTACTGCTGGAGTGCTACTATCACATTTTTAGGTTAAACCATTATTACTTAATCAGATTACTAAAGCTCAAGATTGTAACACCTCAGTCAAAACTTAGAACCTGAATCACAAACGGCTACTTTGGGAAAATTTGACTTGACTTGAGTATTGTGATTTACTATATGTTTATACTTGAATTTGACATGTGTACATGTTTTATGATATGTTTGTACGAGTAAAGGAGGTTTAAAGACTGTTAGGAAGCAATCGGGTAAAATTTAGTTTTTGGTGAACTAGGGGCAAAATAGTCATTTCACACCCTTTGAGTTTTTAGTGAAAATTAACTTTATATTTGATGATAAAAGAGAATATTAGGATATGAAAATAGAGGTATAATGATCATATGAATTATTGTTGGAAGATTAAAGCCGATAGAAAATAATTCTGGGAAAAGTTAATCGGAAAGGGATCCAATTCGAACTAGGGGTAGTATAATCTTTTCCTAAGGTATATGGACTTATATGATGTATACAAGTGTATGGTAACCATTTTAAATTAACCTAAATCAAACCATTGGATGGAAAGATCAAGAATTGAATGGTTAGTAAGCTAGGCTGCATATTCTTTACCATAAGATCAATGTATAAGATTATAAACTTGATATTTAACTTGATTTTTCACCCCTCTTCTTCAATCTTAGCCATTTTCATACAAGTTTTATCTTTCTTCCTTAAGCTTGGTTCGACCACTTTGGTTCTTCATCATACCAAGTTATTTTCTTTCATTTCTTGATTCAAACTAGTTAATTCCATCATCCTAAACACAATTATAACCTTAGAATCAAAGAAAAATCAAGAAAAGTTAATAAATCAAAGGTTGGAAGATTTCAAAGAACTATTGAAGAAGTAAGTGTTTTTACCATTATTTTGATTTAATTTTGATCTTAAGAAGTTCCTTGATAGTAATTAGTATCAAATATGTGTTTAGGTAGAAAGAAAACCAAAAAGTTGGAAGGAAATCCTAACTTGAAAAGGGTAAGATTCAAATGTGTTATTTAGATGGAGTTTTGGTTCAAATGTGATGTATTTGATGTGATTATAATGAATTAGTAGCCATTTGATGGAAATAAGTCCATTTGATTGATTTTCTAGTTTGGCCGAAATGATGGTGTTCAAAAAATGAAATGATATTTTAGTGTTTAATAGGTTGGAATGCTTGAATGTTATGCATTTGATGTGTATTTATGTTGTTTGGATGATTGGTGTTGAAAAATAAAGAAATGGAGAAACTTCCATCAAAACCAACCATGTTTAGTTTATAGGTTTAATGTGTTAGGTTGAAACAATTAGGAAAGAAGGGTTTGAATATAAATATATGCTATATGAAATGTAGATATATAAGTTTAGATATGGAAGTGACGTTTAATATAAGTTACTTGGAAAGTAAACTTATAATTAGGTATATGTTTGATATGGAATGTTGAACTAGGTATGTATAAGTTCTTAATTTGGTATAATAGTGATGAATATATGAAATATAGTCAAATGTGGTGATAGAAATGTGTTTGATGCATAAAGGATTAGAAAAGGTGTTAATTGTGTAATGTGATGTCTATGATGTATATTGTGTATGTTCGATGTCTTTTGATGTGAATAATGTGTTTTGTAATGTTTTCAAGTCTTACCGGAGTGTTATATTTGAAAATAGGTGAACCGTTGGGTACTCCAGCAGGGAGTGTCGAGCGGCGGCCACTTAAGGCCTTCGAGTGGTGTTTTGGGGAATAAAGTAAACTTTTTGCATTTGAGGTGAGTTTATATGTATAATCATGCATGATTTACATCATATATCATATAAAATGTCATTTGGGATGACAAACCAACACTTGTTATCTTAAAGTACCTATAGTATATTTTGACCCCTAAATAAGCCCACTGAAATAACATAAATTGACCTAAATTTTATTTGGCTATAAAATGAAATTTAAAAAGCCAATTGAATCCCCTCCCTAAGCTTTAAAATGGTACCTCATGGTCCACTTGAATCCATTAATAGCATAGCTAACCAGAAACTACTCAAAAATCTCAAAACGGACCCGTAACGACGAGTGACAATTGCGGCAGCGCAATTGGGCCGTCGACTATTTTTATTACTTGACCTAAATTTGTTTTATTATTCATTATGGATATATTTTGGATTGTTTCACCACTATATGAGTTGTATTTATGCTATTTTTTATTGTTCTATGGAGACACATCCATATGGTATTATAGCAGGGCTACCTCGATGGCGTAGCGGGTAATTCCATCGACCGTGTGCACACTGGTATTCATTGGACCTTTGCTAGGGAGGGGTTTCATATTCTCTAGCCATAAGGAGTGATCTCCCTTACATACATTGGATTATGCATGATTATGCTATTACAGTGTGATTGCACTTTTCATTGGACTCAATCCTGTTATATCATATGAGAGTTGATTCATACACTGGATATTCATATGGAAACTTGTTTCACTCAATATTTGCCATTTTATATTATTTTTACAGGTCATTTGTGAGTGATCATGGTATTATAAATACTTACTGCATTTATATATATATAGATTCACTGAGTATTTTTATACTTACCCCCGTAGTTGTCATTGTTTTTCAGGACCGTAGTGAGACTTGAATTCCATTGACACTATCTATCCTCGCCTTGTAATTTTGCTACTTATATCATATAATACTCGGGTCTTAAGCAGTATATGTAAATATATGTATATTATTAGAGATTCCATGGTACTGTAACCTAAATAGAGGCATATATGTATGTGCTTGTATCTCTTTCAGTTTTGCATATAAACTATGCTATAGATGTGTATAGTTTGATATATATATATATATATATGTTGAGATGATATTGGAGGTTGAGATGGATATTGAAAATAAATTGATGTTCGAAGTGTTATTTGTTTTTCTACAACGGGATATAGTCTCATATTAGAGGAGATGCTGTCACACCCCTTCCTCTACTGTCCTGATAGGAAGTGTGACAATAAAGAATGTTTCCTGTAGCTGTATAATTATTAGAAAACTAATAATAATATCTGAAGTATCTAAAATAATTATAACATATTTATAACTGTATAATACTATTACACAAAGGGGTGAAATCTAGGATTATACAAACTATAGTTATCCAAAATAATATATACAACCCAGCTAGCTAACCAAAAATAAAAAGAGAGATTGTTGACTCGACCTCTGCTATATGCTGAACAAAT